>SZWC01027311.1:15159-30431 GCA_023375785.1 Penium margaritaceum | reverse complement strand
TGATGCTTGTGCCTGATGCTTGTGCCTAATGATTGTGCCTGCTGCTTGTGCCTGATGCTTGAACCTAATGGTTGTGCCTGATGCTTGTGCATGATGCTTGTGCTTCCTGTGTGCCTGATGTGTGTGCTTGATTCTTGTGCCTTATACTTGTGCCTGATAAACTTGCCTCATTATTGTGCCTGATTCTTGTGCCTTATACTTGTGCCTGATGCTTGTACCTGATGCTTGTGCCTGATGCTTGTGCCTGCTGCTTGTGCCTGATGCTTGTGCCTGATGCTTGTTCCTGATTCTTGTGCCTCATGCTTGGACCTGGTGCTTGGGCCTGATGCTTGTGCCTTCTGTTTGTTCCTGATGATTGTGCTTGATGCTTGTGCTTGATGCTTGTGCCTGATGCTTGTGCCTGATGCTTGTGCCTCATGCTTGTGCCTGATTCTTGATCCTGATGCTTGTGCCTGATGCTTGTGCCTCATTCTTGTGGCTGATACTTGTGCCTGATGTTTTTTGCCTGATGCTTGTGCCTGATGCTTGTGCCTGATGCTTGTGCCTGATGCATGTGCCTGATGTTTGTGCCTCACGCTTGTGCCTGATGCTTGTGCCTGATTCTCGTGCCTGATGCTCGTGCCTGATGCTCGTGCCTGATGCTTGTGCCTGATGCATGTGCCTGATGTTTGTGCCTCACGCTTGTGCCTGATGCTTGTGCCTGATTCTCGTGCCTGATGCTCGTGCCTGATGCTCGTGCCTGATGCTTGTGCCTGATGCATGTGCCTGATGTTTGTGCCTCACGCTTGTGCCTGATGCTTGTGCCTGATTCTCGTGCCTGATGCTCGTGCCTGATGCTCGTGCCTGATGCTTGTGCCTGATGCATGTGCCTGATGTTTGTGCCTCACGCTTGTGCCTGATGCTTGTGCCTGATTCTCGTGCCTGATGCTCGTGCCTGATGCTCGTGCCTGATGCTTGTGCCTGATGCATGTGCCTGATGTTTGTGCCTCACGCTTGTGCCTGATGCTTGTGCCTGATTCTCGTGCCTGATGCTCGTGCCTGATGCTCGTGCCTGATGCTTGTGCCTGATGCATGTGCCTGATGTTTGTGCCTCACGCTTGTGCCTGATGCTTGTGCCTGATTCTCGTGCCTGATGCTCGTGCCTGATGCTCGTGCCTGATGCTTGTGCCTGATGCATGTGCCTGATGTTTGTGCCTCACGCTTGTGCCTGATGCTTGTGCCTGATTCTCGTGCCTGATGCTCGTGCCTGATGCTCGTGCCTGATGCTTGTGCCTGATGCATGTGCCTGATGTTTGTGCCTCACGCTTGTGCCTGATGCTTGTGCCTGATTCTCGTGCCTGATGCTCGTGCCTGATGCTCGTGCCTGATGCTTGTGCCTGATGCATGTGCCTGATGTTTGTGCCTCACGCTTGTGCCTGATGCTTGTGCCTGATTCTCGTGCCTGATGCTCGTGCCTGATGCTCGTGCCTGATGCTTGTGCCTGATGCATGTGCCTGATGTTTGTGCCTCACGCTTGTGCCTGATGCTTGTGCCTGATTCTCGTGCCTGATGCTCGTGCCTGATGCTCGTGCCTGATGCTTGTGCCTGATGCATGTGCCTGATGTTTGTGCCTCACGCTTGTGCCTGATGCTTGTGCCTGATTCTCGTGCCTGATGCTCGTGCCTGATGCTCGTGCCTGATGCTTGTGCCTGATGCATGTGCCTGATGTTTGTGCCTCACGCTTGTGCCTGATGCTTGTGCCTGATTCTCGTGCCTGATGCTCGTGCCTGATGCTCGTGCCTGATGCTTGTGCCTGATGCATGTGCCTGATGTTTGTGCCTCACGCTTGTGCCTGATGCTTGTGCCTGATTCTCGTGCCTGATGCTCGTGCCTGATGCTCGTGCCTGATGCTTGTGCCTGATGCATGTGCCTGATGTTTGTGCCTCACGCTTGTGCCTGATGCTTGTGCCTGATTCTCGTGCCTGATGCTCGTGCCTGATGCTCGTGCCTGATGCTTGTGCCTGATGCATGTGCCTGATGTTTGTGCCTCACGCTTGTGCCTGATGCTTGTGCCTGATTCTCGTGCCTGATGCTCGTGCCTGATGCTCGTGCCTGATGCTTGTGCCTGATGCATGTGCCTGATGTTTGTGCCTCACGCTTGTGCCTGATGCTTGTGCCTGATTCTCGTGCCTGATGCTCGTGCCTGATGCTCGTGCCTGATGCTTGTGCCTGATGCATGTGCCTGATGTTTGTGCCTCACGCTTGTGCCTGATGCTTGTGCCTGATTCTCGTGCCTGATGCTCGTGCCTGATGCTCGTGCCTGATGCTTGTGCCTGATGCATGTGCCTGATGTTTGTGCCTCACGCTTGTGCCTGATGCTTGTGCCTGATTCTCGTGCCTGATGCTCGTGCCTGATGCTCGTGCCTGATGCTTGTGCCTGATGCATGTGCCTGATGTTTGTGCCTCACGCTTGTGCCTGATGCTTGTGCCTGATTCTCGTGCCTGATGCTCGTGCCTGATGCTCGTGCCTGATGCTTGTGCCTGATGCATGTGCCTGATGTTTGTGCCTCACGCTTGTGCCTGATGCTTGTGCCTGATTCTCGTGCCTGATGCTCGTGCCTGATGCTCGTGCCTGATGCTTGTGCCTGATGCATGTGCCTGATGTTTGTGCCTCACGCTTGTGCCTGATGCTTGTGCCTGATTCTCGTGCCTGATGCTCGTGCCTGATGCTCGTGCCTGATGCTTGTGCCTGATGCATGTGCCTGATGTTTGTGCCTCACGCTTGTGCCTGATGCTTGTGCCTGATTCTCGTGCCTGATGCTCGTGCCTGATGCTCGTGCCTGATGCTTGTGCCTGATGCATGTGCCTGATGTTTGTGCCTCACGCTTGTGCCTGATGCTTGTGCCTGATTCTCGTGCCTGATGCTCGTGCCTGATGCTCGTGCCTGATGCTTGTGCCTGATGCATGTGCCTGATGTTTGTGCCTCACGCTTGTGCCTGATGCTTGTGCCTGATTCTCGTGCCTGATGCTCGTGCCTGATGCTCGTGCCTGATGCTTGTGCCTGATGCATGTGCCTGATGTTTGTGCCTCACGCTTGTGCCTGATGCTTGTGCCTGATTCTCGTGCCTGATGCTCGTGCCTGATGCTCGTGCCTGATGCTTGTGCCTGATGCATGTGCCTGATGTTTGTGCCTCACGCTTGTGCCTGATGCTTGTGCCTGATTCTCGTGCCTGATGCTCGTGCCTGATGCTCGTGCCTGATGCTTGTGCCTGATGCATGTGCCTGATGTTTGTGCCTCACGCTTGTGCCTGATGCTTGTGCCTGATTCTCGTGCCTGATGCTCGTGCCTGATGCTCGTGCCTGATGCTTGTGCCTGATGCATGTGCCTGATGTTTGTGCCTCACGCTTGTGCCTGATGCTTGTGCCTGATTCTCGTGCCTGATGCTCGTGCCTGATGCTCGTGCCTGATGCTTGTGCCTGATGCATGTGCCTGATGTTTGTGCCTCACGCTTGTGCCTGATGCTTGTGCCTGATTCTCGTGCCTGATGCTCGTGCCTGATGCTCGTGCCTGATGCTTGTGCCTGATGCATGTGCCTGATGTTTGTGCCTCACGCTTGTGCCTGATGCTTGTGCCTGATTCTCGTGCCTGATGCTCGTGCCTGATGCTCGTGCCTGATGCTTGTGCCTGATGCATGTGCCTGATGTTTGTGCCTCACGCTTGTGCCTGATGCTTGTGCCTGATTCTCGTGCCTGATGCTCGTGCCTGATGCTCGTGCCTGATGCTTGTGCCTGATGCATGTGCCTGATGTTTGTGCCTCACGCTTGTGCCTGATGCTTGTGCCTGATTCTCGTGCCTGATGCTCGTGCCTGATGCTCGTGCCTGATGCTTGTGCCTGATGCATGTGCCTGATGTTTGTGCCTCACGCTTGTGCCTGATGCTTGTGCCTGATTCTCGTGCCTGATGCTCGTGCCTGATGCTCGTGCCTGATGCTTGTGCCTGATGCATGTGCCTGATGTTTGTGCCTCACGCTTGTGCCTGATGCTTGTGCCTGATTCTCGTGCCTGATGCTCGTGCCTGATGCTCGTGCCTGATGCTTGTGCCTGATGCATGTGCCTGATGTTTGTGCCTCACGCTTGTGCCTGATGCTTGTGCCTGATTCTCGTGCCTGATGCTCGTGCCTGATGCTCGTGCCTGATGCTTGTGCCTGATGCATGTGCCTGATGCTTGTCCTGATGCTTGTGCCCAATGATCGTGCCTGTTGCTTGTGCCTGATGCTTGTGCCTGATGCCTGTGCCTGATGCTTGTGCCTGAAGCTTGTGCCTGATGCTTGTACCTGATGCTTGTGCCTGATGCTTGTGCCTGATACTTGTGCCTGATGCTTGTGCCTGATGCTTGTGCCTGATGCATGTGCCTGATGTTTGTGCCTCACGCTTGTGCCTGATGCTTGTGCCTGATTCTCGTGCCTGATGCTCGTGCCTGATGCTCGTGCCTGATGCTTGTGCCTGATTCTTGTGCCTGATGCACGTGCCTGATGCTCGTGCCTGATACGTGTGCCTGATGCTTGTTCCTGATGCTTGTTCTTGATGCTTGTGCCTGATGCTTGCGCCTGATGCTTGTGTTGAATATGTTTGCCCCTTGTTCAGTCTTGTACGATGGATCAGGAATGCTCTGCCCCGTGTGGAGGTATGACCCCTGGATTTGTTGTAGGGTGACTCAACTATGCTCTGTCTCATGTGAGATATGACCTGTGAGTACACCACGTAGGTGAGTGGTTAACCTGGCCATTTTGTTGATTTGGCCAAGTAAGAGGTCATGAGTTTGATCCAGGCTCCATGCACATCTTGGTTTTTTTAGAAGCGACCAAGAAAGAAAGTCCGTTGCTTCTGGGAAGCAACACGGCTGATCAGTCACCTTGGCACAAGGATTCTTATGTGTCAAGCCCACAGCGCAAGTCTCTTCGTGATGTGGCGGGGTCAAGCCACTTCTCAGGAATGTCCTTTTGAGTTCTAGGACTGGACAGACAGCTATAAAAGGACTTGTCTTGCATGCTGATCAATTAACCCTTGCTTGATTCTCTCTTGCGTATTGACGACTTGAGCTCTTCTTGAGATGTAATGCTAAGGCATTAGTACTCTTGAAGGTGAAGTGTATGCCTGATTAAGTTTGGGGTGCACGACACGTACCTGCAAAGGAAGAAGGTGTAAAAACCTTTGTCAGCTTTTCGGTTTCGCGGCTTCTCTGCCGGAGGTGGTTAGCTCAGTAGTCAACAAAGGCTTATGGGCCCACTCCTCTGGTTAGAGAAGTTTCACGCACGCAACCGCCAAAGTCACAAGCAGTGAGAGCGCCTTCGCTCTCACCCTACCTCTCTGTTTGCAGGTCAATCATCAGCCAGAGGGGGATGCAACACATCTGCACCTTTCTGCCTTGGGAGCTGACATCAGCCTACATCAGCCTACATCAGCCTACATTTTCTTGCATCGGCCAACGTGAACAGGGCCAGCAGTTGCCTCTTCTCACCAACAGCCTACAACGGCCTCAAACACAGGTGCATCGGCATCAACAACAGGTGCAGCAGCTGTAGCAGTTGTAGGTGTAGGGATGGCAGGGACAGGGGAACCAGGGAATCATTCTCCCATTCTGAAGTTTGATGCAGAGGGGTTTTCGCTCTGGAAGTGGCAGTTTGAGATCATCATGGATGATAGAGACTTGCTAGGATATTTCAACGGAAGTATCCCAGCACCAAAGGAGGAGGGTGCTGACCTTGTGGCATGGGTCAAGCTCAACAAGAAGGCTCTTGCGGTTCTTGTGTCCTCCATACAACCCTCAGTCCTCTCACACATCAGCGGTTGTACAGTGGCAGCCGCGGCATACACAAAACTGGGCAAGGTGTTTTCCTTGTATCCAGAGGAGGAGGTTAAAAGCGTCAAGGAAACTGCCATAACTGTGGTAAGGCTGGACACTGGGCTCGGGAGTGCCAGGCACCCAAGAAGGAGGGAGGAGACGATGATGAATGGCGAGGGGCACATGGTGGGAAGGATCCCACAAGCTTGATGGCCGAGTGTGCCTCCAACAAAGGGAGGGCGATACTCAGGCCAGGAGCTTACGGCCTTGATTCGGGCACAAACGAGCACACCACTTATGAGAAGAGAGACTTCATCTCTCTTGCTCCATGCAACAAAAACTTCAGAGTCGCCAACGGCAAGGTTGAGGCAGCTGAGGGGATTGGTGACAAGCTGGTCACAGTGGGTGTCAACGGTGCGGACTCCGACCTCAAGCTAGAGGGGGTAGTCTACTTGCCCTCCTTCACAGCCAACCTGCTCTCTGTCTCTAAGATAACTGACCATGGCATGACAGTTGTTTTTACAGAGAAGGAAGTAGTGATAGTCCCTACCAAGGACATCAACATTTTATGCCCTGCCAAGAAGGTTGTTGCACAGGTCCCTTGCATTGATGGACTCTACGTCTTGCAGACCAAGATGACAACATCAACGGCTGTATCTTCGGCCGGGAGTGATGATGAAGAGAGCAGCGATGCAGACTCTGATGACGAAGGACATGTTGGAGCAGCGGAAGCAGTGGCAGCGGAAGTTTGGGAACAAAACCAGAAGAAAATGCAGCCACCAAGGCTGTTCATTCTAGCCAGTGCTCATCATCGGAGAACCTGTGGCACAGGCACTTTGGGCACGTGGCTCATCGCACATTGGTACTCATGGATAAGCAGGAGCTAGTGCGTGGGATTGAGCTAGGTGATGAGGCGGAGGGATCTGGGATCTTGTGTGAGCCATGCCTTCAAGGCAAGGCCAAGAAGAAACCTTTCAAGCGTAATGGTACACGTGCTCTCGCACCCCTTGACCTCATCCACTCTGACGTGTGTGGTTCCTTTCGCATACCGTCCAATGGAGGCAGCAGATATTTCCTCACATGCATCGACGACAACAGCCGGAAGGTCTGGATATACTTTCTCAAAAAGAAAAGTGAGGTGAAGGAGAATCTGCAAGCCTTTGTCGCTATGGTTGAGCGACAGAGTGGAAGGAATGTGAAGGCATTCAGGATGGACAATGGGGGGGAGTACGAAGCCTGCAGGGAGTGGCTCAAGACACAGGGCATTGAACACCAGAAAACTACTCTCTACTCACCTCAAAGCAACGGTGTTGCAGAGAGGATGAATCAGACCCTCCTTTGCATGACAAGGTGCATACTCTTTGACGCCAAGCTGCCTCCTAGGTTCTAGGCTGAAGCAGCACGCACGGCTACGTATCTTGTGAACCTCACACCTGCAGCAGCTCTGCGAAGGAGAGGCAAGAAGAAGCAGACACAGCAGCTGAAGACACCTCAAGAAGCATGGTCGTGCAGGAAGCCGGACGCCTCCCATCCCAAGGTGTTTGTTTGCACCGGCTTTGCCAAGGTCCAGGCGGGTGAGGGTCCTGGAAAGCTCGATGCAAGAGCACGAAAGTGTATTTTCATCGGCTATGACACCGCCCACATAGCTTATAGAATGTGGGACCTAGGAGCTAAGAAGGTCATCCGCAGTAAAGACGTGGATTTCCACGAACGTTCAGTGAGTAAGGGAGAGCTTCTTGAACTTGAGAACACTCCAAAACAGAAAGGGTGGCTCACTCTTCTTGAGGAGGGAGACGAAGCACCAGCACAATGGCATGGGCTGGGTACTACAACAGGGAGAGAAGCTGATGAAGATGACTCGGAGGAATCAGCCTCCGAGTCCGACGTATCTGATCCTCCAGACCATGAGGAGGATACCTCTCCCCCCATCGATGACAAAACAAACCTCCAGCCTCTACATCAACAGCAACAGCCAGCAGGTCCAAGGAGCAGTTTACGTCTGAAAGTTCCTCGGCAGCATTACGATAAAGATACGGGTGAATGGACAGGCTTCAAATATTCGTTCCTGGTTCAAGAGGAGCCAACGTCTGTCGCAGAGGCACTCGCGCGGCCTGACAAAGCTGAGTGGGATGAAGCAATTCGTAGTGAACTCAGCTCCATCGAGGAGAATGGGACATGGGTACTGGTGGACAGTCCTGCCGGTGCTCATGTTGTGGATTCCAAGTGGGTGCTGAAAGTAAAAAGGAAACAGGATGGTGTGATAGACAAGTACAAGGCTCGGGTGGTAGTAAAGGGGTTCTCCCAACGTCCTGGCGCAGAGTACGATGAGACCTTTGCTCCCGTTGAGACGTTTGCCTCCATCCGGTCAATGCTCGCCATTGCTGCTGCCAAGAACATGGAGGTCCACCAGATGGATATCAAGACAGCCTTCCTTTACGGAAAACTTGACAAGGAGGTGCTGATGGAGGTTCCAGAGGGGGTTGATGCACCCGAGGGCAAGGTGTGCAGGCTTGTGAAGGTGCTCTATGGGCTAAAACAAGCGCCAAGACTTTGGTACCAAGAGATGGATACATTCATGGCCAAGGAGTCCTTCATGCACTGCGACAACAACCCTAGCATATACGTGCATGAGAGCGACAAATGGACTATGTTGACAGAGCCGCAGGTACCATCATCCTGAACCAGACAAAGTGTATTGACTCCATCCTCAAACGATACGACATGGCAGATTGCAAGCCTGCCAGCACACCCATGAGCTCAGAGTGCAAGCTCTCCACCTCCATGTCCCCATCCAACGAAGCGGAGGAAACTGACATGCTGGACATCCCATATCAGTCTGCAGTGGGCAGTCTGATGTATGCCATGGTCGCCACCCGGCCAGATGTAGCCCATGCTGTTGGGCAGGTGAGCCGGTTTGTGGCCAATTGTGGTCCACTGCACTGGCAGGCTGTGAAGCGCATCATGCGCTACCTTAAGGGGACGCGACACGTGGGACTCCAGTTTGGAGGCATCGCTGGATCCGCATCACTCCGTCTCATGTGCTACACCGACGCCGACTGGGGAGGCAATATCAACGACAAAAAATCCACCTCCGGCTTTGTGTGTATGCTAAATGGAGGTGCTGTCAATTGGACGAGTCGCAAGCAGGAGTGTGTCTCTCTGTCAACAGCTGAAGCCAATTACATTGCATTGGCTGAGGTGTGTAAAGAGGTGCAGTGGCTTCGCAGCTTGCTCTTTGAGATGAAGGCACCACAGGCAACGGCAGCAATCATCAAGATTGACAACATGAGCGCGATTGACATGTCCAAGAACCCAGTTCTGTCCAGGCGCACAAAGCACATCGAGATCCGCTACCACTATGCTCGGGACTTGGTCTACANGTGCTGTCAGTTGGGCGAGTCGCAAGCAGGAGTGTGTCTCTCTGTCAACAGCTGAAGCTGAGTACATTGCATTGGCTGAGGTGTGTAAAGAGGTGCAGTGGCTTCGCAGCTTGCTCTTTGAGATGAAGGCACCACAGGCAACGGCAGCAATCATCAAGATTGACAACATGAGCGCGATTGACATGTCCAAGAACCCAGTTCTGTCCAGGCGCACAAAGCACATCGAGATCCGCTACCACTATGCTCGGGACTTGGTCTACACGCAGATAGTGGAGCTGGAGTATGTCGGCACCAAGCTGAACCGGGCTAACGTGCTTACAAAGCCATTGGACAAGGATCTCCACCAGGCGGGCAGGCAAGGTATCGGCATGGTCAACGCAAGTGATGAAGAATGATGATGGAAACTGACGCAAGGTACAAGGGAGAGATTTGTTGAACATGTTTGCCCCTTGTTCAGTCTTGTACGACGGGTCAGAAATGTTCTGCCCCTTGTGGAGGTATGACCCTTGGATTTGTTGTAGGGTGACTCAACTATGCTCTGTCTCATGTGAGATATGACCTGTGAGTACACCATGTAGGAGAGTGGTTAACCTGGCCACTTTATTGATTTGGGGAAGTGAGAGGTAATGAGTTCGATCCTGGCTCCATGCACATCTTGGTTGTTTTGGAAGCTTCCAAAAAAGAAAGTCCGTTGCTTCTGGGAAGCAACACGGCTGATCAGTCACCTTGGCACAAGGATGCTTATGTGTCAAGCCCACAGCGCAAGTCTCTTGGTGATGTGGCGAGGTGAAGCCACTTCTCAGGAATGTCCTTTTGAGTTCTAGGACTGGACAGACAGCTATAAAAGGACTTGTCTTGCATGCTAGTCAATTAACCCTTGCTTGATGCTCTCTTGCGTATTGACGACTTGAGCTATTCTTGAGATGTAATGCAAAGGCGTTAGTACTCTTGAAGGTGAAGTGTATGCCTGATTAAGTTTGGGGTTCACGACACATACCTGCAAAGGAAGAAGGTGTGAAAGCCTTTGTCAGCTTTTCGGTTTCGCAGCTTCTCTGCCGGAGGTGGTAAGCTCAGTAGCTAACAGCTTGTTCCTGATGCTTTTTCCTGATGCTTGTGCCTGATGCTTGTGCGTGATGCTTGTGCCTGATCCTTTTGCATGATTCTTGTGGCTGATGCTTGTGCCTGATGCTCTTGCCTGTTGCTTGTGCCTGATACTTGTGCCTGATACTTCTGCCTGCTGCCTTTGCCTGATGCGTGTGCTTGATGCTTGTGCCTAATGCTTGTGCCAGATGCTTGTGCCTCATTCTTGTGCCTGATGCTTGTGCCTGATGCTTGTGCCTGATGCTTGTGCCTGATGCTTGTGCCTGATGCTTGTGCCTGATGGTATTGCCTGATGCTTCTGCCTGATGCTTGTGCCTGCTGCTTGTGCCTGATGCTTGTGCCTGATGCTTGTACCTGATGCTTGTGCCTGCTGCTTGTGCCTGATGCTTGTGCCTGATGCTTGTACCTGATGCTTGTGCCTGCTGCTTGTGCCTGATGCTTGTGCCTGATGCTTGTACCTGATGCTTGTGCCTGCTGCTTGTGCCTGATGCTTGTGCCTGATGCTTGTACCTGATGCTTGTGCCTGCTGCTTGTGCCTGATGCTTGTGCCTGATGCTTGTACCTGATGCTTGTGCCTGCTGCTTGTGCCTGATGCTTGTGCCTGATGCTTGTACCTGATGCTTGTGCCTGCTGCTTGTGCCTGATGCTTGTGCCTGATGCTTGTACCTGATGCTTGTGCCTGCTGCTTGTGCCTGATGCTTGTGCCTGATGCTTGTACCTGATGCTTGTGCCTGCTGCTTGTGCCTGATGCTTGTGCCTGATGCTTGTACCTGATGCTTGTGCCTGCTGCTTGTGCCTGATGCTTGTGCCTGATGCTTGTACCTGATGCTTGTGCCTGCTGCTTGTGCCTGATGCTTGTGCCTGATGCTTGTACCTGATGCTTGTGCCTGCTGCTTGTGCCTGATGCTTGTGCCTGATGCTTGTACCTGATGCTTGTGCCTGCTGCTTGTGCCTGATGCTTGTGCCTGATGCTTGTACCTGATGCTTGTGCCTGCTGCTTGTGCCTGATGCTTGTGCCTGATGCTTGTACCTGATGCTTGTGCCTGCTGCTTGTGCCTGATGCTTGTGCCTGATGCTTGTACCTGATGCTTGTGCCTGCTGCTTGTGCCTGATGCTTGTGCCTGATGCTTGTACCTGATGCTTGTGCCTGCTGCTTGTGCCTGATGCTTGTGCCTGATGCTTGTACCTGATGCTTGTGCCTGCTGCTTGTGCCTGATGCTTGTGCCTGATGCTTGTACCTGATGCTTGTGCCTGCTGCTTGTGCCTGATGCTTGTGCCTGATGCTTGTACCTGATGCTTGTGCCTGCTGCTTGTGCCTGATGCTTGTGCCTGATGCTTGTACCTGATGCTTGTGCCTGATGCTTGTGCCTGATGTTTGTGCTTGATCATTCACCTGATGCTTGTGCCTGATGCTTGTGCCTGACTCTTGTGCCTGATGCTTGTGCCTGATGCTTGTGCCTGATGCTTGTGCCTGATGCTTGTGCCTGATGCTAATTCTTGAATCATGTGCCTGATGCTTGTGCCTGATTCCTGTGCCTGATGCTTCTGCTTGATGCTTGCGCCTGATCCTTGTGCCTGATGCTTTTGCCTGATTCTTGTGCCTGATGCTTGTGCCTGATGCTTGTTCCTGATTCTTGTGCCCGATGCTTGTAGCTGATGCTTGTGCATGATGCTTGTGCCTGATGCTTGTGCCTGATGCTTGTAACTGATGCTTGTGTCTGATTCTTGTGCCTGATGCTTCTGCCCGATGCTTATAACTGATGCTTGTGCCTGATGCTTGAACCTAATGGTTGTACCTGATGCTTGTGCCTCATGTGTGTCCCTGATGCATGTGCCTCATTCTTGTGCCTGATACGTGTGCCTGATCATTGTGCCTGATGCTTGTGCTTGATGCTTGTGCCTAATGCTTGTTCCTGATGCTTTTGCCTGATGCTTGTAGCTGATGCTAGTGCCTGATGCTTGTGCCTGATGCTTGTGCCTGATGCTTGTGCCTGATGCCTGTCCCTGATTCTTGTAACTAATGCTTGTGCCTGATGCAAGTGCCTGTTTCTTGTGCCTCATGCTTGTGCCTGATACTTGTGCCTGATGCTTGTGCCTGATTCTTGTGCCGGATGCTTGTGCCTGATGCTTGTGCCTAATGCTTGTACCTGATTCTTGTGCCTGATGTGTGCGCCTGATGCTTGTGCCTGATTCTTGTGCCGGATGCTTGTGCCTGATGCTTGTGCCTAATGCTTGTACCTGATTCTTGTGCCTGATGTGTGCGCCTGATGCTTGTGCCTGATTCTTGTGCCGGATGCTTGTGCCTGATGCTTGTGCCTAATGCTTGTACCTGATTCTTGTGCCTGATGTGTGCGCCTGATGCTTGTGCCTGATTCTTGTGCCGGATGCTTGTGCCTGATGCTTGTGCCTAATGCTTGTACCTGATTCTTGTGCCTGATGTGTGCGCCTGATGCTTGTGCCTGATTCTTGTGCCGGATGCTTGTGCCTGATGCTTGTGCCTAATGCTTGTACCTGATTCTTGTGCCTGATGTGTGCGCCTGATGCTTGTGCCTGATTCTTGTGCCGGATGCTTGTGCCTGATGCTTGTGCCTAATGCTTGTACCTGATTCTTGTGCCTGATGTGTGCGCCTGATGCTTGTGCCTGATTCTTGTGCCGGATGCTTGTGCCTGATGCTTGTGCCTAATGCTTGTACCTGATTCTTGTGCCTGATGTGTGCGCCTGATGCTTGTGCCTGATTCTTGTGCCGGATGCTTGTGCCTGATGCTTGTGCCTAATGCTTGTACCTGATTCTTGTGCCTGATGTGTGCGCCTGATGCTTGTGCCTGATTCTTGTGCCGGATGCTTGTGCCTGATGCTTGTGCCTAATGCTTGTACCTGATTCTTGTGCCTGATGTGTGCGCCTGATGCTTGTGCCTGATTCTTGTGCCGGATGCTTGTGCCTGATGCTTGTGCCTAATGCTTGTACCTGATTCTTGTGCCTGATGTGTGCGCCTGATGCTTGTGCCTGATTCTTGTGCCGGATGCTTGTGCCTGATGCTTGTGCCTAATGCTTGTACCTGATTCTTGTGCCTGATGTGTGCGCCTGATGCTTGTGCCTGATTCTTGTGCCGGATGCTTGTGCCTGATGCTTGTGCCTAATGCTTGTACCTGATTCTTGTGCCTGATGTGTGCGCCTGATGCTTGTGCCTGATTCTTGTGCCGGATGCTTGTGCCTGATGCTTGTGCCTAATGCTTGTACCTGATTCTTGTGCCTGATGTGTGCGCCTGATGCTTGTGCCTGATTCTTGTGCCGGATGCTTGTGCCTGATGCTTGTGCCTAATGCTTGTACCTGATTCTTGTGCCTGATGTGTGCGCCTGATGCTTGTGCCTGATTCTTGTGCCGGATGCTTGTGCCTGATGCTTGTGCCTAACGATTGTGCCTGTTGCTTGTGCCTGATGCATGTGCCCGATGCTTGTGCCTGATGTTTGAACCCAATGGTTGTGCCTGATGCTTGTGCCTGATGCTTGTGCCTCCTGTGTGCCTGATGTGTGTGCCTGATGTGTGTGCCTGGTTCTTGTGCCTTATACTTGTGCCTGATAAACTTGCCTGATTCTTGTGCCTGATTCTTGTGCCTTATGTTTGTGCCTGATGCTTGTGCCTGATGCTTGTGCCTGATGCTTGTGCCTGATGCTTGTCCCTGATTTTTGTGCCTGCGCTTGTACCTGATGTTTGTGCCTGATTCTTGTGCCTGATGCTCCTGCCTGATGCTCGTGCCTGATTCTTGTGCCTCATGCTTGTGCCTAATACGTGTGCCTAATGCTCGTGCCTGATGCTTGTGCTTGATGCTTATGCCTGATGCTTGTTACTGATGCTTGTTTTGTTGATGCTTGTTCCTGATGCTTGTGCCTGATTTTTGTGCCTGATGCTTGTTCCTGATGCTTGTGCCTGATTCTTGTGCCTGACGCTTGTGCCTGATGCTTGTGCCTGATGTTTGTGCCTGACACTTTTGCCTGATGCTTTTGCCTGATTCTCGTGCCTGATGCTTGTGCCTGATGCTTGTGCCTGATGCTTGTGCCTTATGTTTGTCCCTGATGTTCCTGCCTGATGTTCGTGCCTGATACTTGTGCCTGATGCTTTTGCCTGATGTTTGTTTCTGATGCTTGTGCCTGATGCTTGCGCCTGATGTTTGTTCCTCATGCTTGTGCCTGATGCTTGTGCCTGATGCTTGTGCCTGATGCTTGTGTCTGATGCTTATACCTGATTCTTGGGCCTGATTCTTGTGCGTGTTGCTTGTGCCTTATTCTTGTGCCTGATGCTTGTGCCTGATGCTTGTGCCTTGTACTTGTGCCTGATGCTTGTGCGTGATGCTTGTGCCTGATGCTTTTGCGTGATGTTTGTGGCTGATTCTTGTGCCTGATGCTTTTATTTGATGCTTGTTCCTGATGCTTGTGCCTGATGCTTCTGCCTGATGCCTGTGCCTGATGCGTGTGCTTGATGCTTGTGCCTATTGCTTGTGCCAGATGCTTGTGCCTGATTCTTCTGCATGATGCTTTTGCCTGATGCTTGTGCCTGATGCTTGTGCCTGATGCTTGTGCGTGATGCTTGTGCCTCATGCTTGTGGCTGATGCTTGTGCCTGATGCTTGTGCCTGATTCTTCTGCATGATGCTTTTGCCTGATGCTTGTGCCTGATGCTTGTGCCTGATGCTTGTGCGTGATGCTTGTGCCTCATGCTTGTGGCTGATGCTTGTGCCTGATGCTTTTTACTGATGCTTGCGCCTGATGCTTGTGCCTGATGCTTGTGGATGATGCTTGTGCCTGACTCTTGTGCCTGATGCTTGTGCCTCATGCATGTGCCTCATGCTTGTTCCTCATACATGTACCTGTTGCTTGTGCGTGATGCTTGGGCCTGATGCTTGTGCCTGATGTTTGTGCCTGGTGCTTGTGCCTGATGCTTGTGCCTGATGCTTGTGCCTGATGTTTGTGCCTG
>SZWC01027310.1:10011-30433 GCA_023375785.1 Penium margaritaceum | reverse complement strand
TTGCGCCAAATATCCACGTTACTATTCTACCCCATTTTACCCAGCTTCCCCATATCTCTGGGCTGACCCTCGACGGGTCCCCAAGAATACCCACTTACCCCACCTTGTCCAATGGGAGGGTGATTCCTGCCCATCGATTGATTGCGATCAATCGGCCGCCTGAGTAAATTTTACCTGAATTAACAGGATAACCCAGGGCCAGGTAGAGAGCGTTATCCCTTCTCCTGTGGCTCGGGTGAAGGTCCTTGGACCCGATCTCTACCCACATGTCCTTGATTGGACTACGCCCCTCAGCTGGTGGTATTACTCCTTTCGCGTTGCCCATCTTGCCCTGGATGGAGTAAAGGAGGGGGTGGATTTTATGATCTACTCTTCAGGTATACCAAAAAAAAAAAAAGGTCCGCAGATCAGACGCCAAGATGCAGCTCTTCATGGTTGCTGCCATGTTGCTCGATCTTGCGTCCCCTCCCTCTCAGGGAGCAAAAACGGCCGGGTGGGCAGGCGGATGGGAGGAAAAGATAGGACTGGGGGCTCGCCAGGCACGTGTGGCGATAGGTTGGGCGCGGCTCGTGATGCCGGTTAACGAACGCAGCCCGTGACGATCCCACGGGTGTGTGGCGAGCCAGAAGCGGATTGCTGGCTGTTGGTGAGTCAGGCTGGGGAGGGGGAGGGAGGGGCGGGGCAGGGGGTTGGGGTGGGAAGGTGGGGGAGAGCGGCCCGCGAGGTGGAGGGGCCACCACAGCGGCAGCTGCACTGAGCCAAACATTTCGGGGAAATGACGCGAGTCCGCATTGCACTGACGAGCGCCTGTGTGTGAATTAGCGAGGTGAAACATATTGCGGAAACGTTACTATATGCCACGCTTCTCTCACTTAAGTAAGCTATCTGCCACTTGATACATTATTATGAACCTATTTGCCGAGTATACCGAATTAGATATCAAATGAAGCCACGCGTGTACGATGCAGATCTCCATATGCCCCTTCAAGTGCAAATCAGAAAATCTTCTTTGTCTAGTCGCTGAGCTTGTGGATTTATCTCTTTGTATATCGAGGCTTTTCTCCGCATTGTCTTTAGTAGAAATTGCCCTACAAGTTTAAACGAACAGGCCCTTGAAATGTCCCACGCAGAGTCGAAGTTTCGTCGCGTTATGCACGTGGAAGTTCTCCAGGTTCGACCGCAGAATATCGTCAAACCTGCGAAAAACAAATTGAATATCGACTAACGTACTCATCCCTATTCCAAAAAGAAATGGAACCTTGACTTTGATGAACGAATAAAAACAACAATGTGATGTCATGACAAGCCATTAGTTCGCGGGGTATATAGTAACATAGTATATGCGTCTCGTGGCATATCGTAACTCCCCAAAAAAAATCCGTGGTTCATCGAGATGAAGCATCGGAAATCGTGGCGTTCTGTGCTAAAAAATCGTAAATAGTGGCATATACCTGTCTAATTATCAAATTAGTGGCGCGGGAGATAACCTCTTTCCGATCGCGTGGTACATAGATAATTTCCCGAACATATTGGGCCACTGACGTCGCCATCGACCTCTCTCGGACTGGACCGGGATACATGCACGGCTGCCGAGGCAGCATTGCGGAATCTCATCTTGAGCCGTTGGTTCAATTATTTTGCGCCGTCGGTGTATCGCACCCGTTGAGGATAAATGTAGGATGAAATTTTAATCGCCCTCTTCGACAAATAGTCCGCAGGGCCAACTTGTGACCATAGATCGGTGGTCTCCGACTACGGTTCAGCCACCAAATATTCACTATAGAACTATATTCTAACTTTTTTAAATATTCGTTGGAGCCGGGATTAAATTAACCAACAGGAAATCACACTGTCCTTGGCTAACCGTCCCAAACAAAGCCAGTATCCACCAGATGCGGTCATCTCAACTTCACAAGGAGAAATCGACCTGAAAAATGGCGACGACTGGATAAGCCCCAATAACGATCAAGTTATTTTGAACAGGGGCCCGTCCAAAGAGTTCATAAGACTTTTGCGTAGCCCGCGCGCAGCATTAATACCAAAGATTGCACACTTACATCTCTGGAACCCTCGCTGAGAGAAGGAATACACAGGAGTTGCGTCGTAGTGCGCGGCCCTTGATAGCGATGGAGGAAGTTGCCGCGCTCGAGGTCGCAACATGTCAAAACGACACATTTTTGAACCGATTGGGGAAAGCATTTCGATCATTACTTTTCTTTCTGAAATTGCCTGCGCAAGGCATTTTCTAGAGACAAAAGAGAACTCAAGAAAAGAAGTTGAACAATAAATTTGAAAACACCATCAAAATTATTCAGTAATCAAACACGAATTTTAAAATTAATTTTCAATCCATGTTGATATAATTTTATAATATATAAGATCAATATTAATTTTTTTTGAAATAAAACGCTACTTTGCCTCACAAAAATTTATTTATTTTATACATATTTTTAAAAAATGCATCCATTCACTTCTCAATATTTTCATTTTCCACGTTTTAATAATCGATTAAATGACATCTTCCGTGCATCCTAGGGCTTGGAAGAAACATCATCACACAATTATTTAATGAATTAGCATAAAACAGAATTATAATTCTGAAAAAAATTATGTTTCATTTTTAGAGATATTAAAGATTAAAACATATTTTTAAAATGCTTTCAATGTGTTCAACTATGCATTTTTCACAAAGAAAAACATGAAAATGAAGGTGGAGATAGTCTGGCACAATCATTACGTGATTTTGCAATGCTTAGTGACCTATTCTGCAACCAAAGCTAGGACGTGCAGTTTTTGCCAAAAAAATGCATAAAGAAAAAGTACTTCCTTCCATAATGAACATATCCACAAATGCATAGTATTGAACGCTCCGTGGAGACTTCCATAGCTCTTTCTAAACACATTATGGGAATAACTAAAAAGGTAAAATAAATCATTACTTTTAAGTAAGCAAATACGTAGCTTCAAAAGGCGTGGCGAGCCATGACAGACTCGGGCAATGAAAGACCACTCCAACAAGGAGGGTGATCATTCAGACGCTAAGAGAGAATGAGAAAGTTACATTTGGTACCAAAACCAGAACGACCGGTGACCTCACCGCTTGTCCTCATCCCTCCATGCGCTTCATCACGTTGCATGGAGAGAATGCCCTTTGAAAAGTGGCGGACCCACTTCACAATTGTGCTTGCAGAACGCCACCCGCCACTACTCCACATCAACTCACTCGCTCACTCTCACCCTCCCCAACCTTGGAAAACCAACTTCGCCCCCAACTACTCCACCCTCCTAAAACCTCTCTCTCCATCTCTCTCCTCTCATTCTCACCTCGTCCAATCACAAAATCATGCTACTATCCATGTTGTCGTGAGGAGAGGCCGAAGGAAAAAGGCATGTCGCAAGGGGCCAGTTACTTGGGTGTCCAGGAGCTACTAAAATAGCAAGAAAGGGAAGTCATGGGTGAACTGGTCGTGATCAAGCTCCCAAGGCCGAATTTCTTTTTTTCTCAATGACCACAAAGATCTTTGACTCAAACCCGGGTTCCTACATGGAAAGGAAAAGGGAAGATCCATATCTTGGCCTCCACACTTCTAAATTCTTTGTCATTTTTTTGTTGAGCTCTAAAGAATGTCTTATGCTTATCTCTATGACATAAAGACCATCCTTGCTCCATTTTCACGTCTTTAATATACTTTCGAAAATATTATCATTCTCTTTAAGCTTCTGAGAGCTTTAGTTGCATTGTACTTTCACGAATTTGATGACGTACCCTTAAAGATACCTTCTTTCAATAGGGGCCAACTTCTTCCACTACAAAAAATGTTGAAGGAGGAATCCTCAAAAGCCACCTCGATCCACCTGTCACGATGTGAAGGAGGACACGCTTTGGGAACCTTAATCTACCGGTGAAGAGGGTGAAGGATGGACTCCTCAAAGCCACCTCAGTCTACCTTTAATGAAGTGAAAGAGGGCACGCTTTGGGAACCTCGGCCCAGCACTGAAGAGGGTAAAGGAGGGAACCTCCCAAGCTACCTCAATCCACCTCTCACGAGGTGAATGAGGGCTGAATTTGATAACCTCATCCACCTCTCAAGTAAGGTTTTTAGTGACTCGAACCTTATCTACCAGTGTTTCCTCCATCCATCTAAAAAGAAACACAAATGAAGGAGATTGAAGAAAAGGTAACTCGTCGTGTGGCCTTCCAAACAATGGAGGGTGTAAGGACCGAAATCTCTGTGGTCATGGGGCGTCCCACAAACAATAGCCCACGTCGCTCAAATGAGAAAGTAGCCATGGGATCCAAGGAGCATCGCAGGACATTGGCGCCAGTGAGCCACCTCGTGACAACCATGCCAAGAGCTAGCGACCAAAGGGATAACGTCACGATCGGCATCGCCAAAAGACAAGACGCCAAAGGCTCCTAACATCACGCAACAAAACAAAGGAGTCCATGCAGTCAAAGCACAAGGAGAGGGACAGCCCCATAAGCTGAGTGTTGAGCTCAACATTGACCACAATGCTCAATTAGCTATGGCCTACGAAGCCTTAATAGTTATTGAATAGGGTCTAGGCAATTTCACGAAACCCAAGGAGGTCATCAAAGGTGGGAAACCTGGGAACAAGTCCCTAGAAAAGCAAGAAAACCAAATGGTTATTCAGGACAAACATGACATGGATGAAGAAAGTGAGGCCCAACATGCCGCCAGCAAAACTAGTGAGGCCAAGAAGTCTGCATCCGTGAACACAGTTGAGGAGGCTGATGTGGAGCAAGTGTCTCAACGTGCTAATGGAGCCGATCGTGCTATCTCACCTTCAAAGGCCAATGGAGGCCAACGAGCACACCCTCCAAGAGTTTTGGTGGTAGAACATCCACTTGGCAGTGCTTCGCGTCGCTTGAACATTAAAGGCCACCTCAAAAAGCTTCGCACCCGCCTCTCATGAGAAGACATGGACTTCACCATGACCATCATAGGTGCGCTGATTTACGATGATGACATTGTGCGTGCCAACCTTCGTGAACCCATGTTTACATAGAAACAATTCAACAAGAGAATTTATGAAGAAAACTCTAAGATGGTCCGCAGGTTGATTGCTACTAAGCAAAAGGCAAGGTTGGCAAAAGAAGAAATTGGAATCTTTCTGCCCAGGAAGCTACAAAGCAAAACATGGTCCTGAACACATCAATGGGAGAGGCACAACATGCAACCTAAGATGAGGTGGAGTAGATATTTGAACGTCGTGAGCACGCAAGCATTGAGATAATGCGTAAGGCAGCTCACAATTTGCTTAATGCTTTGGTTGGTGGATCGACACCACGAGAACAAGATGACGTACCCCGGATAAGGGTCGTAGGTACACCACCTTGAGTCCAAAGGATAGGGCGATCGTCAAACGCAAGATGTTAAAACCAATGTTTTCTACAATGGGTCAAGAAAGGTCAACACATTCCACGAAATTTCTAAGCACCACATATGCCTTATCCATGTTGACGAGTAGGAGTGGGGTGCTGAAGGGATGCTTTTCCTCAAGCCACAATCTTATGAGAAGCTAACAAAGCTTTGCAAGTAGAAGTAGTCGTAATCAGACCTGAGTTGGGAGGAGTACTACAGACTCATGCGTGAGCTCATCTCCATACATGCTCACTCTCAAAAGGCAAAAAAGGAGTTGGAAACAAATTTCCAATAATCCATGTCCTTAAAGAATTTGCAGATGATTTTCTGAAGACAGCAAAGAAAATGGACGAGTCTCACCTCACTAAACAAGTCAAAGTTGACCTTTTTCTAACCAACTTGGGGAGCCCACAGCATTGCGTTTTCGACTCACAAGACGATGGAAACGAGTTTGAGAGTATGTGTATTCTTATGACACGTGTTGATAAGTTTACAAGATGAACTATGCACTTTGCGATTAAGATGCAGGCAAGAATTGAACTTTGTGTGAGACACCAGTTCTAACATGTGATGCCACAAAGAGCTCTACTCACACCACATTAGAGTATTCGAAGACATTTTGTCGTCATGATGGAGAGATAACACCCTATAATGTTTTCATTTGTTGTATCTAGAGCAATATTGGACACATCATACGTGATTATTCTCATCACAAACAACAGTCACAACAACAACAGGGACAAAAACACGGCCAATAACACTAATAACATGGTTTTTGCATGGGCAGGGCTAGAATTGCCCGGGCGGTGGAGGCGACAACCGCTTCCATGCGGGTGGCCAAAAGTAAAGAAAATAGCGCCAGGGCCAAGGCAATGTCCAAGCAAGTTAGGGGCACCCTTAAGGGGGCCAACGCTTGGGCTAGGCCTTTGTAGCCATGAAGCAACTTGGTGCATATAGTGGCAGGCGTTAACAAAGATGGACTCATGAGGAGGATGCCTCCTTCTTCAGTGGAGAATTTGTGTGCACGTGGCAATTGAAGTACACTCCACATACAAACACAATGATTATTGGTGAAGATAGGGAGGTGCAAATGAGTAGTGAGTATACAAGATGACAAACATTGCCTGATTTCACAACCACGGTTCATGTACAAGTGTTGGACATCATATACCCCTTCCACGATATGTTTGGGGATCCATGGCTGGTGAGCCACAGAGCGCTGATGTGTTTCACTTTGAACACGTTGAAACTCTTTCATGGAAGATGGACTATCATTTTCTCTCCAATCCCCTAAATTCAATGCCCTAAAGCTATACCCCAAGCCAGCTCACAACACTCTAAGAGAAAAGAGGTAGGGTTGTCGGTGTCTCTTGATGACCTTAAAGAAACTCGATGATGAGGTGAAGATTGACATACCCTTAGAGGTTGTCAAATCCTCTCCGAGTACTCAAACATGTTTCAACCTCCATAGAGGGGTTACGACTTAGGCATGCGATCAATCATACCATCCCATTGGAAGAAGGGGATGTGCTCTCCTTTCAATAAGTGTACCATTTAAGTTCGACAAAAGGACAAGAAGTAGAAACACAATTCAAGGAATGCCTCAAAAAGGGTTGGATTGAACCAAGTTCGTCCCCGTTTGGGGCCCCATCCTCTTCTTGAACAAAAAAAATGAAGGTTTGAGGATGTGTTTAGGCTACCGGGTATTAAACAAAAACCACTAGAAAATCAAAAACCTGATTCCGTGCATCAAGGATTTGGTGACCGACTTCAAGGGGTAAACATTGTCACATCTCTTGACCTCTCACAAGGATACCACCAGATTTTCATTACTAAGGAGGATGTACCGAAAACGACATTCCACACCCATCTAGGGCATTACCAATTTTGAATCCACTGCTTTGAAATCATAAATACACCCACAACCTTTCAAGCATGGACCATTTATGCCCAATCGCCCCAAATCAATACACTTACCAATGTGTGTATAAGAGAAGAACATATGGTGAGGATCCTTCGAGGAAAGAAACCTAAAATGTGGACAATGTTTCTAGGAAGTTACTATTTACACTCAAAATCATACACAATGATGTGCACATCAACACCTGAATTTCCATGATAGTTTTTTACAACTGGGTTCATAGAAAACATCACAAAAATTATTTCAACGTAAATAATTTATGAAAACGACTTAATCATGTCCTTGCTTCAAATGATATATACATTGTAAACATTGTATATTTTTTGCTCTTTTTGTAAAATTGAATCTATACCTATATTGTACAAAATACTGGACAGGCATAACTTGGAATGTTAACATGTGTGCGGGACAGTCCGACGCTCGATGGGCGGGTCAATCTTCCATCCGCATACTTTCGCTTGTGTCATCAACGTGGTACTACTCGAGTATGTCCTCCCCCCCGTGCCCCCTACTCAATTTGTATTAGGGTGGTGTAATGGAGAGTGTATCTTGAGAATACTTCTTTCTTATAACCGTGCATTCGGGGGGAGATGCAAACCTGCCTATACACAAGTCCATAAAACTTTCCTTCTCCCAATACACTCAGCAATACACTTCCCCAATACACTAAGGGGTTTTCCAGGGGAGGGGGAGTACAGTTGGGATCCCATTATGGTGGAGTCTAAGTACACTAAACTCTTTATGTACAACCTTATACCTGGTTACGTGGAAAAGAGAAAGGAGTCGGATGCTTTTAGTGGACGACTTCTGATTCATTCATGTAGATGTACACAAGTCTGTTTTTGCTCTGTCTACCAGATACACTCTCAGCTACACTCCCGCAATACACTCTTCCACTTTGGGGGGGGGAGGTCCTTGTATCCAGATCCCCCACCCCAACAGGTAAAAGTGTATTGAGGTAGTGGATTGGAGAGTGTAGCTGAGGGAGCCTTCTTTTCTTAACTAGTGTATTTGGAGGGAGGTGCGGACGTGCTGGTACACAAGTTCAAAAAAACCTCGTGCTCCCAATACACTTTGTAATACACTTCCCCAATACAAAAAGGGGTTTGCGCGAGGGAGGGGGGAGGTCTTGTTGGGATCCCATTTTGGCGGAATTGAAGTACGTTAAACTGTTTTTGTACAGCCTTATAGATGGTTATGTAGACAAATAGAGGGACGCCGGATGCTTGAAATTGGGTACTTAATGTAGATGTACAAAAGTATGTCTTTTTTTTGTCTACTAGATACACTCCCAGCTACACTCTCGCAATACACTCTTCCACTTCGGATGGGGGAGGGGGGGTAGTTCGTGTATCTAGACCACCCCCCCCACAGGTAAAAGTGTATTGGGTTGGTGTGTTGGAGAGTGTAGCTAGGGAAGCCTTTTTTTTTCCTAGTATATTTGGATGGAGGTGCGGACCTGCCGTTACACAAGTTCAAAAAAATCTCTTCCCCCCAATACACTTCCCAATACACTTTCCCAATACACTAGGGATTTCGCGGTGGGGGAGGGGGGGCGGTTCCAGTTGGGATCCCATTGTGGTGGAGTCAAAGTACACAAAACTTTTTGTGTACAACCTATTATCTGGTTACGTAGACAAAGAGAGAGAGACGTCGGATGCTTGTAATCGACGGCTTGTCAGTAATTAATGTATATGTACACAAGTTTGTTTTTTTCTTGTCTATCAGATACACTCCTAGCTACACTCCCGCAATACACTCTTCCACTTCGGGGGGGGAGTCCTTGTATCCAGATCCCCCCCACAAGTAAAAGTGTATTGGGTTGGTGTATTGGAGAGTGTAGCTAGGGAAGCCTTCTTTTTTTATGTAATGTATTTCGAGGGATGTGCGGACGTGCCATTACACAAGTCCAAAAAAACCTCTTCCTCCAAATTCACTCCCCAATGCACTTCAACAATACACTAGGGGGTTTCTGGGGAGGGGGGGAGGTCCACTTGGGATCCCATTGTGACGGGGTTGAAGTACACTAAACTGTTTGTGTACATCCTTATAGCTGGTTACGTAGACAAAGAGAGAGACGTCGGATGCTTGAAATTGACGGTTTACAAGTACTTAATGTTGATGTACACAAGTATTTTCTTTGTCTACCGAATACACTCCCCGCTACACTCTTGTAATACACTCGTCCACTTTGGGAGGGGGGTCCTTATATCCAGATCCATCCCCCCTCCCCTCCTCCCCTCCTCCACGTAAATTGTTTTGGGGTGGTGTATTGGAAAGGGTAGCTGGAGGAGCCTTATTTTTTAAACTAGTGTATTTCGAGGGAGGTACGGACCTGTCGTTACACCAGTCTGAAAAAACCTCGTCCTCCTTATAAACTCTCTAATATACATCCCCAATACACTTAGGGATTTGCAGGGGGGAGGGGGGGTCAACTTGGGATACCACTATGGCGGAGTCAAAGTACACTATACTGTTTTTGTACAACCTTACATGTGGTTACATAAAAAAAGTGAGAGTAGTCGGATGCTTGAAATTTATGGTTTTTGAGTACTTAATTCACATGAGCACAAGTACCCTACTGATCTTTAATTTCGATATTAAATATTTTTGGGTCGGGTTTGTTCAACAAATATGTTTTTTTATCAAATTAGTTTAGTGCCACCTAAATAATTCCTTCGAGATTTAATTTATCGAAATTATTCAGTGCCCCGGGTTTGTATTACTTTTCTATTGTACACATTGTTTTTTTCTCTGTGTGTATAACTATAGTTTTTTCCTCGTCTTCCTAGCTCATGTCTCGCATATGGACATGAAATCTCAAGTGTTAAGGCTGTCAGGACTGTCCTTACTATCTGACACGTCAGACCTAGCGCGATCTCGGCACAGGTTCCGATCGCGCCTGGGTCTGATGACGTAGTTAACCGCAACTGCCAGCTTTGAACTTGCTCAACGTCGAATGTCAGGAACATCTTTTTCTGTTCGTCGAAAGTTAAGATGCCAGCTAAACAACTTGAAGAGGAAAACACATGGTCGAAAGTAAAGAACACTTAATTAGAAATTTTAAAAAAAATCAAAATTAAAGAACAGTAGGGTATGTTTTTTTGCTCTTTACTAGATACACTCTTATAATACACTCATCCACTTTGGGAGGGGGGGTCCTTGTATCCAGATCCACCCCCAGAAGTGAAAACGTGTCTTGGGGTGGTGTATATGAGAGTGTAGCTTCGAAAGCCTTCTTTTTTCAACTAGTGTATTCAGAGGGAGGTACGGACCTGTCCTTACACCAGTCTGATAAAATTTCTTCCCCCAAATACTCTCCCCAATACAGGGAAGGGGGGGAAGGGGGGTCCAATGGGGATCCCATTTTGGTAGAGTAGAAGTACACAACTCTTTGTGTACAACCTAATAGCTTGTTACGTGGACAAAGTGAGAGACGTCGGATGCTTGAAACCAACGCTTTACAAGTATGTAATGTAGATGTACACAAGTCTAGGTTTTTCCTATGTATCAGCTACACTATCTTATACACAAAACCAAGAGAGTGTAGCTGAGGGAGCCTTCCTATTAAAACTAGTATGTTCAGAGGGAGGTGCAGACCTGCCATTACATTAGTCCAAAAAAACCTTGTTCTCCCAATACAATCCCCCATACACTTCCCCAATACACTAGGGGGGTTTGCAATAGGGTGGGGGAGGGGGGGAGGGGAGGGGGAGGGAGAGGGGTGCATCTTCGAGCAAATGGCGACCCTAGCCCTATCTGGAATTCGCCTTAAGTATTCATATGGACGTTAATCAAAGGGAACAAATTGTTTCCGAACACACACTTTATGTAAGAGAATATGAAAGACAAAACAGCCAATGCATAAATCAAGGGACATGTGTAGGCTTCCTACGAAAGTTCACAATGCATGAAATTTCCTTTTCAGTTCTGAAACATGGAATGAACATTTTGACTTCCACCAAAGAGCTAGTGTTAAAAGAAGTGAACATCTCAATATGGGCTCCCGGGAACTATACTTAAACAGGTTGCACTATACATAGGTATCATAGTGTATTAAACAGGGATGATTAACCATAACTCTCAAGGACCACCTCAGCAAGTCAATCTTGGTGTACCTCGATGATATCTTCATCTTCTTGAACAACCACAGAGAACATGAGCAACACTTATGAATAGTTCTTAAGATCTTTTGATCTACTCATTTGTTTTCAAAGAGGAGCAAGTCCAGGTTTGCGTAGCCAAAGTTGGAGTATTTGGAAAATATCATCAGCGAGGACGACATCTGAGTGGAGCCTCATAAGGTGGAGGTCGTGAAACATTGGCACGGACCTACGGACAAAGGCCAGCTCCTCTCTTTCTCCGGCCTTACAAACTAATTCAGACGGTTTATGCAATGTTATTCCACCTTGGTGAACCCCCTCATTACACAAAATCGAAAGACAATTGTGTGGTTTTGGTCAAGAAAGTGTATCAAAGCATTTGAAGTTGTGAAGTCGATGCTAATATCTACATCAGTAATTACACTCCTAGACCCAGAGGAACCTTGGAAAATACACTCTGATGCATGAATAACAAGTCAATGAGCCATTCTCATGCAAGATGGCTATCTTGTTGCCTATAAAAGTAGTAAGCTTTCATATGTACAGACCATGTACACTACAGGATATCAGAAGTTCCTCGTATTCGTGTATGCTTTTAAGGCATGTTGTTGTTATCTTAAGGCTACATAAGGGCACATTACAGTAATCAGTGAGCGTAATCCTCTGACTCTCTTCTACACACAACCAAATGTCTCAAGAAGACACACATTTTGGACCAAGTTCTTGGGTCGATTCACATTCAAGTGGGAGTACAAGCCGGGACATACTTATGAGGTCGACCCCCTGAATTGTAACTTGTTTCACATTGCTCATTTGGCGGGCAATAAGGACACCACTATTCAACACTTTGGAACACTTGTATCAACAACCATGTTGAAACAAAATTCGAAGAATCAAATTTAAATAGATCATACAATGGACCCTTGGTTTGACGAGTCCAAGAACATCAAACGTCATAGCCTTGTTAAGGTTGCATGACTCTACAAGCATGTTGAACGCATTCATTTCCAAAATGTGAAAAACCCTTGTGAACACATCATGTTTGAGTTTCATAACCCTCCATCATCTAGAAACATCAAAACTAAGAAAAAAGGCATGCCCTAACTTAGCACTATTGGTGGCCAGGTTAGAGCACGGACATTCGGAAGTTCTACATGATGTGTGATTTCTGTTTACACAAAATGAGCTTAAATATGGCACCAAGAGGACTTTTCCAACTTTTTCAACTCGTGAAAAACCCATGTGAGTCGGTGTCTATGGATCAGATGATCGGAATCCTGAAACAAAAAAGGGTTAAAATGTTATCATGGTCATTGTAGACCGCGCCACAAGGATGGTTGACTTCTTGCCCACTACAACCTTGGTGACGGTCAAAGAGACGGCATGTCTTTTCTATGAGAGTGTAATACCATGGTTCAACTCTTCAGAATATCTCTAATTCAGATCTGCATTTTTCTAGCCAGTTTGGGCTTTAAATATAAGAACGAATTTGAACACGAAAAAACATGTCCTGAGAATTTTACCCATTGATAATTGGGCAGAATGAGCACATGCATAGAATACTTAAGCAAATGATTTGTATGTACGTCGGCCTAATGATTGAAGATAAGGATGTCTACTCAGCCCAAATCGAGTTTGTCATAAATAATTTAGTCAATGAGTCAACCACATTTACCTCCTTCCTCAACCACGGTTGGCACCCAGTGGTACCCACTTCCATGGTGAAATGCGGGGTTGGCCAGGATCAGATTCCCTCCTTCTAGGCCTTTGGTAAATGCATTGATGCCCTTTGGCAGGACTTCCTTGCTCACCATATGCCACTCATCCGCCAAAAGGCCTATGATAACCAGAAACATCATGAGTTATTATTTACCCCTAGAACCCGTGTGCTATTAAGCACAAACAATTTACGGCTAAAAACGCCAGGGGCACAAAAATGCTGCTGATTTGGCTTGGGCTCTTCTCACTTAATAAAAAAATCTTAGAAGTGGCTTGTCAATTGGCCGTTCCACAAGCCATGCGCATCTATGATACTTTCAATGTGAGCATCCTTCCACCTTATATTACGGAGGGGTCCCTTCAACCACCGGTTCTAATAGTCCTTGGCGCAAAATACCAATGTGGGATACATCGCATCCTGAAACACCTTAAACGCAATTTACACGCACGAGTGGTTAAGGAATATTTCATCCACTTGGTCGGTTGTCGACCTGGCTACAATACTTGGGAGCTAGAATGACGAGGGCCACCTACATCAACCGCCAAGTATTGGGAGGAACTGGCTTTGCGTCAAAATTGACATGCCCTCGGGGGTACCAACCCTGCATGAACCCCCTCGAGAGGATAACGACACATGCCCTCAGCTCATTATTGGCTCACTCTGGCTAGCTTGTCACAAGGAAGTCTAGGTACTTATTAGTGGGGGACATCTAGTAAAAGGGGGAAGGGTGGCCAACACATTTTTTGTCTAAGAAGGTTGAACTACCCGTTAACGTTATTGTGCTAAATCCTCATGTTATTCTCTCCATTCACTGGCACTGTCACCACGATGATGAAGGGTCGTCTCTAACTCCGTCACAAAACCACACAACGAACAAAGGTCTACTCGTCACTAAATGGGTAGGAATGTAACACTACATTTTCAAGAAAACAAACATGAGAATGAAGGTCAAGACAGCCTTGCACAATCATTGTGCGATTTCACTAGGCTTAGTAACATGTTTTGGGACCAAAGCTAGGTCACATAAGTCTTGAAAAAAACATGAAACAAAGCAGTGACTTCCTTCCATAATTAATGAATTGAAAAATGCATAATATCAAATGCGCTATGGATATTTCCACTGCTATTTTTCAACACATAATAGGAATGAGTAAAATTGTAAGAGAAATGATTAATTTTAAGCAAAGCAAGTGTACAAGAACTGTCTGATTTTCCTTATTTCATGATCATCATTCAAATGCTTTCATCCGTGACCCATTTTCCCCATTAAATGACCTTTCGTGTGGCCCGTGTGCCAGTTTTCCTGCATATCTCTTGTATTTGTAGTTTGGGGCCCTCGCCATTAAAAACCAGCACAAACGTTGCTTCTTATGTTGTGGTTCTCGATGGCAAGGGGGGGAGTTGCCACGCTCTAGTTCATATAATTTTGTTAGGAGATTTGTTTGAACAAGCCACAAAAGGTAAACTATAATTATTTTTTTCTCAAACTACTTTGGTAAGTCATTTTCTACACAAAAAGATATTGACATGGGCAAAAAGAGTTGAAATGAGATCTCGTAATAATTTATCATCATATGGATTTACTTAATAATATTTAAGTTCTTATTTTGTGTCTAAGAAAATACCAAATGAGTCCCTTCTTAAGAAAAGATTTATGTAGAACATCACACCTTAAAATGTATATGTTTTCATCAAAATGTAATCATGATCATACTTGAACTTGTGATATATGCCTTATAAGGTAAGATTAACTGAGCCAAAAGCAATGTTAGACTTTTTTTGTTTCATAGTTATCCTTAATTGAATTTGAAGGATGTATGAAAGTAAATGCACAACTGTAAAAATGACCAAATTTTAATAAATAAAAGTGTTTTTAAAAACGAAAAAGGAAACAAAACATGTTTATATTCACTTAAATCTTCTTTCTAATGCATCCCAAAATATTTCAATTGATAACCTATTTCTCATCTTAAATTAAGGAGGTAAACTAAAGGCTTGTGATACTTGTGGAGATCACAAGAGAATAATTATGAGAAATCACTTAATGCTACCAAAAATTTATTTTGAATTCATACATCATTATTTAACTTTCACGTGAACACTTTGCATCCAAAATCTTAGGCGGGATTGGAAACAAATACCTTTGTAAAACTGAATGACCTTCCTCCTCATCGGAGTGGTCCTTCCTTGCCTGAGTTGTCATGGCTCGCCATTTGCTTTTTTGTAGTATGGGAGAGTGTTGTTCATCGAGTAAGCCACTATGCCCATAATTACATTCTTGCCACTTTATCCTTGAACAATGATTGAAATCATCTTGTTTGCCAAATTTCTTAAATATTTTTTCCTTGTTAGGTGAACATTTTCGGGGTCAAACAGGCCGTGTCCATTAAACCCACACATCATTCTTTTGAAACGAGATAGTGTGTTTTTTTTAGCTTCATTCTCAGCTAAGGGCATGTGGCATGTTTAATCCACCGACCGAATATGAGATCGGCATTGATTTAATGGAGAATAATCGACCCGAATTTGTTGGGATGGATGATCTAGGCTGTCGTCTTATTTTTCCAAGGCATTGAACAAAGTACAAATTTCTTTACTAAACCAAGTCATTATGCTTCAAGCCATTCAAGTCATGGATCCTATCATTCCATTTTTTACTTATCATGGCTTTACATGCGATCAGAGCATTAGTTTTCCATGACATGCCAAGTTCTTATAGTGGAATTGATGGAACCGTTGGCCAACAGGGCCAAAATTGAGGTGCTTTCCGTTCTTCGACCATCAAAACATCCCGTTTAATCGCCCATATGCCAAGGGCCCTAGCTTGATCCACATGATGCCGACCGTGTGCTCCATTTTTCCCAGTTAGGAGTGAGTCACCCTTTTCATATGCACGTCGGACTTGAACCCTGGTATTCTAGTATAATTCTAGTAGATTGGGTGGAATCCTTGGACAACTAGGCTAAAACCGTTGTGTTTGAGGGTCAAAGACCCATTCCATCCCATTGAATCGCCCACAGGCCACGGACTTCCGCTCGTTCCATGTGGCACTGGTCGTGTTTTAGTGTTGAGCTCATATAATTGAACAAGTGCAAATGTTGCAAACGTAACCTACATCTCTTTGAGATGTTAAGAGCATGGAAGTGATCAATTCATTCATGTATTTGATCTAGAAATGAGATAGGTCTTCGACAAATCGGCATATTTGTGCGCGAACATACTTGTTCCAATGCGCCATGCCAACCACCAGATTTTTTTTTCCATTAATAGAATTAACTCTCAAGTTTTTGGCCATGTACCCGGATGTTGCCTCAAATTGAATGAGGAAGTGAAGTTTTGGGCAACACCCCCCCCCCCTATGTGTTTTTGTTTTCTTCACCTCCCTTGCTCCGCGGTAGCGTGCTTGGGAGGCTCCCTTTAAATGCAGGCAGAATTTTGTGGCCCAAACTCAATCACATTCTGAATAATATTTTGGAGTTGTCGAAAGTGACTGGACAACCGGAGAAGATATGGGGAGTCAGCGATAGAAGTTTCATTTTACCCGAGTCGGCCGCATCGTCGCGCATAAGCGCTGTCAACAGAATCTCATCTTGACATAAGCGTGTCTTCAAGTTTCCCGAGTTAAGCTACTGTACATCGCATATCCGCCCTTACGACCTGGGGGTTCTGGCCCACGCTGGTTGCGGGAAAGGCCCCCGAGCATGTCAGATGAGCCGAAGACGCCTGATGTATTGAAGGCGCGAAAATGGTTCTTACGCAGCTCCTTAGGGGGTGTGTAGTTGCATTGCAGATGAATGCATCGCGATGGAAGAAACTCAGTCGCAAGTACCATGAATGCTAAACTACAAAAGAGACGTCAGCCCCTCTCACCAGCGTTTGCACCGCTGGCGAGTCAAGATTTCATGCGATCGTCAAAATATTTTCATCAAGCCACTGTTCAAGTACAACGTCAAAACCCAGGAGTGATGCTCGTGATTTTGGACTTTCGAGACCAATTTTTGCCTGTGATGCCATGCTTCACGTCAATCGCTCCCGACCATATGTTGCATCGCAATGCGATCTTCGGAAGCCCAGCTTAAAAATATTCGTAAAATCAACGGTCCGATCATGCAATTGCGAGACGCAGCCACACAGGATGTTTTACTTTTAACCATCTTTGGATTAATGTGTAAGATTGACGTTCCACGAGCTTACACATGTCCTGCTCGGAAGGTCTTTCATGAAGAAAACTAACAATATTCGCGCTGCAACGACGATTTAGGAGCGCCAGGTCGAAACAGCATTCTCGTTGCTGCGATGTTCAGCGCAGATTTCGACGAAAACAACCAAATGTACGAAAAAGACGTCAACGCGATCTAAACATCTCTCTTACTGTAGCGAGCCGCGGTTTCATCGCGATGTTTACATCGCAGTTTCATCTCCAATGAAACTGCACACCCCCTTAATACCATGGTCGACGCTAGATGAGCACGACAAACTTTTCCATAAATTTTATTTCGGTTGCGACCCATGGACCACATCGATGAAAGTTTTCGGAATGACGAACTTTTCTAATCCATTTTCAAGTCACGATTTTACTTTAATTTCTTTCAGAGAAGGATTTGTTTCATAAAATTTACCGGAAACGACGCTTTACAAACCGCTCCGATTACAAGCCTACTGATAACATATTATTTCCTAAAATATTTGTACTGATAGTTTACTTTAGATGAAAACAAACACGATTTGAGGAGGACGATGGATTAGAAAGTTCTCCATACCCATCCAGCCGCGACCTATGTGACACATTCGAAGCGCTGCGATCGTCGCGTAATTTCTGCCGACCGCAGACATGTCTTGGCTGGTGAGGGCTTCACTCAGGCAGCGTCGATCATTTCACATTTTTCCTCGCGGCTCGAAAAATGCTAGTCAGGTTGCTCGAGAACATTGCTCGAGAACATTGGCTGAACCAGGTTTACTAAACACGAACGCTCAAGGAACTCAGCGAAAATGAATTACGTCGCTTGCACGAAGATACAAGAATGATGAACAATATGGCACCGTGTTGATGTCCTGGAGGTGCGAGCATCTAGATACTGATGGAGGTTGTTTCGTTGCAACAGACGCTACAGACCAGACGAGTGTCGCATTTTCTCCTGGCCTCCATTCTGCGCTGGCGTCAGGTAGATTTCTCCGGCCGGCATAGATTTTCATCGCCTAGACATCTTCAGCATGCACCGCGATGTTTGCGATTTCTCCATCGAGCGACTTGGATTTGCCCTGTGATGTTGGGAAAACCGTGTATCATCGGAAAGCATGTTTTCAGAAAGGACCATCGAGATGATGTTTTAAAGGACTTCCAGAAGAAGCGGGAAAATACAGTTCTAGCAGTCTATGACAGAAGTTCTTACCAACAAACGCGACCTTTCGTTTTTTTTTAGTCCTACATTGAATTGTTCTCAAAACTTCCGCGTTCTTGGAAAGGGCGAGGTAAGTAGTTAGACTGACGGCAAGAGAGAAAATCGACTAAATTCATGAGCTGGCGAGATGCTAGGGCCATGCTCGTCTCTTCCGATGAACCTGTCAGCCCTGTTCCATGTAATTCAGAGGATAGGTCCTTGTATGTGCAGAAACGTACGTTTGCGAGGTTCATGACGTAAGAAAAATCGCACTACTGTAGCGAGCCGCCACTTCATCTAGATGCTAACATCGTACAAAAATCTCAAGACATCAACACGGTGCCTATATAATTAGCACACTGCTTCGTTGACTCCTGAAATTCGGCATCGCGAAATTAATAACGATCTTGCCCATCGGTTCCCATTTCGCGGAACTGTTGAGAAAAACCGACACCTAGCCAGGTTGAAGCCTGCCGCAGATACAAGCGGCAACTTGCCCGGCGGCAGGTAAATATGGACAAGAACTGCCCTGCTCCATGGAACAACCCATAATGGCGCGGCTCGCTACCGTCGTCTTGTGAACAATGTGACACGAGCGGAACCTGCACCTGGCACCTCAGCCTCCATTTTGTTGAAAGGGTAAAGATATGGGCTTGCCGAGGACTTCTTGACCAAAAACCACTACACGTGGTGACATAATCTAAAATTAGGCAAGTCGAGCGCCTGATAAAAACAATTAATGTGATAATACTTGAATTTAAATTCTTAATATTAATTTGATTCTCCATTCTGTTCCATTGGTACTAATCCGCCAGCCAATCTGAAAGGCACACATAGTAGGCCGTGCTAACGACAACCTTTTCACCATGGACTTTATTCCAAAATAAAGAACACTAAACGTTTCTTTTTACGTTTCAAATATTCGTGTTTCACATAGAGGAATCAGGACCTCCATTCCAACCAGTGTGAACTTGTCGAAGCTACTGCCATCAAACAGTATTGCTTTGCTTCCCTTCCCTCACGTGCCCACGTTCACCTCAGCACTGCGGTCTGAATGGCACCAACGGCAGTCAGAATGGTAGTGTGTGTGCAAAGTGAGAGTGAGAAGTGCGAGAGAGTGAGTGTGGGTGGCGGGTGGAGCTCGCTATCCGAGCCCACCCGTCGGCCGGTGACGTGGGGCTCACCGGTGCCCATTCGAAGTGCAAGGGGTAAACCCCCCTCGAGCTCCACAAATCCACACGAGCCCAAACCTGAAGTTTCGATCTAAACTATGCTAGTCCAAACTACCACCGTTTCACAAGCAGGACAAAACTATGTCACAAATCCATCGAGGTTCAAGCATGCATCGGTAACAAAGTCAACAGTGTTTGACTAAGGTATGTGTGCTCCAGAAGAGAAGGCCAGCACCCGTGACGGCTGCTGGAGTGCAACCTGTGGCTGCTCGGCGGACTCGTGTCTGCTCCCCCAGGCTTCCGGAATCTCTGCCTCATGAGGAGTCTGCATGGCAAAGGACGTGAGCCGAGAGGTCACATTACGTACATAACATCACTCCCCCATGAGCACACGGCGAACAGGTTCACCCACGTAGCAGCACTGACGGGAACGACATCACAAGAGCGACGATGAGAAAACGATCATGGATGCAGCTCAAAGGCAGAGTTCAGTCCACGGTACAGGCAGGGTGCAATCCCACAGAACGAGCAGCCGCTAGAAACTTCGTACGGCTAATGGCCTTTGTTAGAAAATCAGCACGCTGCGAGTCAGTGCCAACCCACACGACCTGAACCTCACCTCGATCCACCAGGTTCCGGACATAGTGGTATTCAACATTAATGTGCTTTGTGCGTGCATGGAACACACCGGAGTTTTCTGTGATGGCCTTAGCGCTCTGGTTGTCACACCGAAGCACCACG
>SZWC01027308.1:11270-25869 GCA_023375785.1 Penium margaritaceum | reverse complement strand
TTTCAAACCCATGTCATATTAGGGTTTGATATTCTCTTTTAAAATTGTTGAACCAGGGTTTGACATTCCAATGATTTCTGAAATTATCTTAATGGACATGTATTTCTGAAATTCTCTTGAATTGAGGTGTCAAGTGAAAATGAAAATTATTGTGGGGTATGATAGGGATATCCGACAGGTGGCAGATATTTGGTCCACCGGTCACTGGTTGTTTCACTGCCATATCAACGATTACTCCTGCTGCACAGTTCGAGTCCACGTACGTGGATGATTGTTGATTTCCTTCTGAATATTTTTACTTTCAGTTCTGTCCGCAAATCGTACTTCAGTCCATTTTTTGAACTATCATTTTGTGCCCTCCTGGTGGCGAAATCAGCGCAAACGCGAGGTTCACGATGAAACTCGCAGCTCAAAAGTTTTGCAATGCCCCTTTTTGTTTTTGACACATTCGATTGCCGTCGATCAATAAGTTGATGCAATCAATCCCCGTCGGTTGCTCGGACGCCGTCTATCTCTCTACCGACGGCGAGCAAGAACCGACAATTGATTGATGTCGATCGATTGGCCGACGGCCGAGGAACGATCGACGAGGGCTAATTGTCGATGGGACCACTGCCGGTGGTCGCCGGAAGTGGACCCATCGACGGTGGCTCCTCGTCGGATCGATCCACTGCCGGTGTTCGCTGGCCGTGGATCCATCGACGGTGGCTCCTTGTCGGATCGATCCACTGCCGGTGGTCGCCGGCCGTGGATCCATCGACGGTGGCTCCTCGTCGGATTGATCCACTGCCGGTGGTCGCCAGCCGTGGATCCACAGCCGGTGGTCGCCGGCTGAGGGCTGACCAGCCCGTCCACCATTGATCCGCTTGGATCGATGGTGAACGGAGCATGGATCCAAAGGCCGACGAGGCCTGGCGGGGAGCAGGAGGCAGGGGCAGGGGCAGGGGCCCTTGCAACCACCCACCGCTCGGGTGGTTGACGCTGGATCCGCGTCGTAACAACGCTATGAAGTACTACTAGTCGTTCCGCGTCACTCATACGCGAATAGAGCATTGCGATTGTAGGAACGAGGTGCATCCATGGCACCTCGGCGCCAGACTGCACCATCTGTGATGGAATTGTCATCCCTTCCATCTTCAACCTCTGTTGCCTCTACGTACCGTCTGAACCATGCGGACTTCAACCCCCCCCCCCTGCCGGGCGTCTCCATGGAGATCATCTAACGCTGGCCCTCTCGCGTCACTGTCGGCCAGTGCCTACGGCCTCAAGGAAACCCGGGTTCTTTTGTGGCTCATGCGGTGTTATGTCAAGCGACACTTGCGACCGCATCCGCGGGCATTTCGGCATCCCAAACGGCAACATGGCCACGTGCCTGTTCCCACCGCCTCACGCCAAAGATGTTCTTGGCCTTGAGAGGGCCCCTCGTCCAGCAGCCGACTGGAAACCTACAACGGCCTCGGGGATTCATGGGGTACAAGCAGCAAGCCTGCAGACCATATCGTACATCAGTGATCCCACTAGTTCAGGATAGGATTCTGGGGAAGGTGATGAGACTGTGTATGCTGGTGAGGTAAGTTTGTGATCCACCGTCATGGGGGTTGGAGCTCTGTTGCTGTTCTCAAGTCCGAAGTGCTTCAGGAGTGAGGCAATGTAGGGTTCTTGGGACAGAGTGATGAGTCACTTCTCCCGGTCCCTCTTGATGTCAATTCCCAGGTAATGAATCAGTTCCCCAAGGTCTTTCACGGTGAAACGTCCCAGGAGTGCTTGCTTCAGATCCTCGAGAGCACAAGGATTGTTGGAGGTGAGAGCAAGATCGTCCTCATAGACCATAATATAGGTCTGCTCATCTGGTCAAGAACGGAGGAACAGACTGGGATCGGCAGTGGAAACCGTGAATCCCAGGTAAATGAGAGTTGCTCGGAGTTTGGCATGCCATTCTCGAGGGGATTGTTTGAGCCCATAGACTAGGCGATGTAGCTTCCAGAGAGTGTTGGGCTGGTCTGGTGTGTAGCCTTCGGATACACCAGGTAGAAAGATCTCCTTGGAGAAAGTCCGTGGACACGTCCATGGCATGTAGTTCCATGTCTTTAGTGGCCGTAATGTGTAGTAGGATTCGTAGGGTGGTCAGCTTGGCAGTGGGTGAGAAGGTGTCAAAGACGTCCACGCCATATCGCTGTGAGAACCCCTTTTCCACATAACGAGCTTTGAATTCTGGTGGCTTCCCTAGATGAGTCTTAACACGGAAGACCCATTTCCATGTGATCACATTGGTGTGAGCTGGTCGAGGTACGTCAGTGTAGGTGGAGGTAGCCTTAAAGGAGGCCAGTTTGTTGGCAATGGCGGCTCGCCATTGGTCTGCTTTGGGCCCATTTGCAGCCTCCGCATATTTTATGGGGGTGGCAATGGGAGCTGTGGTAATGGTGGTGCTGAGTAGAGGAAGGCGAGGATAGCGTCGTCGTCGAGGATTCATGGGAGGAGTTGGTCGTCGAAGAGAGATAAGACCGTCTCCAGCTGCAATCCAGGTGGGCAGGAAGGAGGTCCGAAGAAGCTCAACCTGGCGATCCTTCTGGATGTCAAGGTCTCCGTCTGTGTCAGTTAGGGTGATAAGCGAGGCTGCTGCTCTGTTTCTGGTAGACTATGGGAGCACCAGTTCTGTTACTGGTGTCATTCTCGGGACTGGTACCCCAGATGCTGTAGTTGCTGTAGGTTCTTCTGTGTCTGCTACTGTTATTGTTGGTGCTGGTGCTGCTGCGGCTGGAGGAGGGACTAGTGTTGCTGAGGGAAGCGTTCTTCCGAGTGTTGGCAGATGTTCTGAGATGGATTGAAAATCAGCGTTAAGAGTGAGAGGAGTGAGTGGTGGTAGTGCCATTGGTCGTGGTTGTATGGGAGTGTGTGTAGGAGAGAAGATTGGTGGAGTGGATACTGTTGGAGGAGTTGCTGGTGTGGCAGGAGCGACTGCAAGAGGTAAGGTGGCCGGAGTTGTAGGCATTATAGCTTGTGCAGGAAAGAGTGTCCAGGTAAGAGGAGCAGTGGAGATTGGCGCGGATTGCCGGAACAAAGGAGTAATTTCATCAAAATGGACATCTATGCTACAGGTTTCCTGTTTGAGGTCCGGCTCATAAAATAAGTAGCTAGGGGAGTTGAGGGCGAATCCAACGAACATGCAGCGCGAGGCTCGTGGCCCAAATTTGGAGAGACGCGCGTGAGCTCGGTCAAATTGAAAGAGTAGGACGTAGGCTGTGGAACCCCAGGCTCGAAGCTTGGAGACATCTGGCGTATATCCCAGCCAGAGTTCTGCTGGGGTGATGTCGGGAAGATGCTTGGCTGGATAAAAGTTGTGTACCCTGGTGGCATAGCGGAATGCATAGGTCCTGAAGGTTTCCGGCGCTCCGGCATGCACAAGTAGAGTACGCGTGAGAGCGGCCAGGACACCATTCTGTCTTTCTACCACTCCGTTCTGCTTGGGTGCTTCTGGGATACTCATCTCATGCCTAATGCCGCGTTCTGCCAGGAATACACGGAGCTCATGAGATAGGAATTCACTACCTCTGTCTGTCCGAATTTTACCAATGGACCGGTTGAGGCGACTCATCGAATACTTTGACCACTTGACGAAGGCAGGCTTGGCATCGGCTTTAGACTTGAGAGGGATTGTGGCGCCGAAGCGAGAATGGTCGTCCACAATGGTGAGGAAGTACTCATAGCCTTGAAGGGAGGTGGGACGAATTGGTCCCACAAGATCCATGTGGAGGATGTCAAGAGGTCTTGCTGTTCGAGCGGCTCGAGGAGGGTGAGGGGATGCTTTTAATTTCCCAAGACTGCAAGCAGTGCAGGATGGTCATGCAAGGCGAGTTAGTGGGGAGAGCAATGGCAGGCCTTTTACCATATTTTTGGCCTGAACACGGAGAAGCGCATTGAAATTTTGATGACCAAGGCGATGATGATGCAGGAGTAGAGGATGTGAGAGGCTGCGGCAGTCACAGGTGGAGGGTTGAGTGTCGGCTTCAACAGCAAAGATTGCTGTTGTGCGAGGAATCTGCAGGCGATAGAGGTTGTTGCGAACTGTGAAGGTTGCATGCGGTTTGTTATCAGCTATCGTCAGTTGGGCTTCCGAACCATAGGCGGGGAAGAAGATGTTTACACCTTCCTTTTGGAGTTGATGAACAGAAAGGAGATTGTGTCATAGGTCAGGGGTATGGTAACCCCGGATTTGTCCACTTGGTGCTGCCGGAGACGTGAGAGTAGCGGAGTAGCGGCAGAGATATGTCATTCCTTTGGTGGCACCGGTGATGGTTACTGGTGTTGCCAATGGTGTGGTGACGTCAGCATCTTTGAGAGCATGAATAACACACCCTGAGTCGAGAACTTGTTCAATGTAGAGGGAGGCAGATGTTGTAAGAAGAGTCAGCGGAGGAGGTTCTCCGTCTTGAACGGAAACGTGTGCGACATCGAGAATGGAGGGCTCAGGTGCGGTGTCACCGTCCGTATTGTCATCGGCTGGCGCGGCGCGAGGTGGAAGGAGGCGAACAAGCACAGTTGCGACTGTGAAGAAGATCACTGGAATCATGGTGGCCTGTCAACCAGGGCTGGAAACTGTCAGAAGAATGTAGTCACGAGAGTGACAGCAGCAGAAGCAAGCTGAAGCAACAGACAGGCATGCGGGCGTCAGCAGAGTGACGTAGGCGAGAGCGATGCGAGCAGTTAGTCGTGAGAGCAGGTGGAGACTGAGAAGCGAGGTAGCCGAGGTAGACAAGTTGATGTGAGAGAGGGTGCTTGCTAGGCGAGTGATGATTGGCGGAGTGTGAGGGCTGAGTGAAGGAGCGAGAGTGACTTAGCGAAGCGTTGAGAGGTGGCGAAGACAAGAAGCGTGAGAGATGAGGAGAGCCAGGACACGGCGGCGAAGCCGCGGAACCAAAGGAGAACAGGATGGGCAGAACTATTCTGTTTAAGTTTGGAGGGAATGAATATCCTCCATATATACACCCAAACAGGACATACGAGCAACGGCTTCTTCGCTAGCCGGACGCGAGCGACTCATTGTCACGTTGGTCGGTCACGGTTTGCATGGGACCGTTGGACCGTTTATTTATTCTCTCTTGCGAGAGGTGACCTGGACTTCTGCTTGTGTTGTCCGAAGCCTCTGTCCGCAACAATAATCGGAGTCAGAGAACATACATTTCTGACACCCTCCCTGAATCTGACTCGATTCTTGTAAGGTTGGCTTCCTCCTCGGGTCCATCAAAGTCCTTGATGAATGTGGTTCCCGGGAGGTTTCCTTGTAACAGTCACGGACCAGTGGAATTCGAGCAGATGCTACTACTCAACAGTGTTGTAGTCTTGGTGGTTCGTGGGCCGACGGAGGCATGGGGCAACGGCATGCATGAAGTAGGTCTCTCCACATTTTGCTGAGGGTGCATTTGCGTTTGCAAATGAGGGGATGGAAGATGGGAGTAGTGATGCTGAGCAGGGCTCCTCGAATTTCTTCTTCCACAAAGGGTACCAGAGTGCAGCGGAAATTTGCAGGAAAGCGTCCGCCTCCTTTGTAGAGAAGGTAGTGTTGGAGGGTGTAGGAGATTGGGACGCCTTTGATGTAGCAGAGGTGGAAGAGGTTGCAGAAGTCTTGCGACCACTAGAGAATGTTTGTCGCTCCACTTGCACTGAGTACCAGATCCTCACATTGTGTGAGGAAGTGCCATGGGAAAGAGGAGAAGTTGACTGGTCCATAAATACTAGTGGTAGTGTTGACAAGTGGTCGGTCTGCTGGAAGAGGAGGTCTCTTGGCGATGAAGGTCATTTCGAAATGACGAGAAGCTGAGAGGTGGTGAGATGAGAGCAGTTGTTGATGGAACTGAAGAGGCGGGTGAAGAGCGTTTCGATGAAGGCAGAGAAGACTTGAGAGGTTGGAGCGAAGAGACTGAGAAGGGCTGAGTGCGGTGAAGGAGGATGTGAATGAGTTATTGGGCAGGGCGGATAAAGACGGGCAGAGGATCTGATGAGGACTTGATGGGTGCAGGGATGGAACCTCGTGCACTGTGGAAATTTCCGACGTAGACGCAGGTCGTTGCAGGGGAGGTGATACGACCGGGCGGATCCTTGTGCCGAGCGGAGCGGAAGCTGATGATGAAGGAGGAATGCTCGATGATGGAATGGGCGCAGGGGCGAATCGCGTGCGTAGAAGTAAGTTACGGCGTGGGCGCAGGTCGTCGCAGAGAAGGCGATGCGACCGGGCGGATCCTTGTGCCGAGCTGAAGTGGAAGCTGAAGCGGAGGAAATGATTGATGGATGAGTGGGCGCAGGGGCGAAACCTCGTGTGCTGAGGAAGTTTCAGCGTGGGCGCAGGTCGTCACGAAAAAGGCGAAGCGACCAGGCGGATCCTTGTGCCAAGCTGGAAGCAATGCAAAGCGGAGAAGCAATTGATTGATGAGTGGGCGCAAGGCCAGAACCACGTGCGCTAAAGGAAGTTTCCGGCGGGGGCGCAGGTCGTCGCGGAACAGGCGATACGATCGGGCGGATCCTTGTGCCGAGCGGAGCTGAAGCGGATGATGGCAAAGAACGATTGATGATGGAGTGGGCACAGGGGCGAAACCACGTGCGTGAGGAGATGATGCTGATGCGGATGATGAACGGAAGGCGGTGCGGAGAATGTTGATGATGGAGGGGGCGGCGATGCGGAGGCGGTCCGGATGATGCTGATGACAAAGGGATGAAGATTAGGCAGAGGCGAGCGGCCTATGAAGCTGAGGAACCTCGAATGAGGAGGAAGAGGAATGAAGGAGGCAGATGAAAACGGCGAGAGACGGAGAGCGACGTGGGCGGAGAGGGAGGAGATGAAACGCGGTGCGGCAGATGGAGGTGAAACAACCACTTCCTCTTGCGTTCAGGAGAGTGACGGCTTGTTCCCCAGTTGGCTCGGAAGTGGGAGCAGGAAGACTGGTGGTGTCCGATATCCTGTTGGCTGGAGGAAGTTGGCTGTGGCAGAGGAAGTCAGGCAGCGGGCAGGGACTTAGACTGCTGATGCCAGGAGAGTGATGGCTTGTTCCCCAGTTGGCTCAGAAATGGGAGCAGAAAGACTGGTGGTGTCCGATATCCTGGCAGCGACAGCTTTGACTGCAGCTGCTGAAGAGGCGAGGAGGTGATGCGAGAAGGTGGCTCGAGATGATGGATGCTGGCAAAATGGGGATGACAGCGAGGAAGGGGCAGATGAGGCTGATGAGGCCAGGAGAAAGCGAGGAAGATGCTGGCGGAGGCAGATGTGATGAGGAGCAGCGGACGACAGAGAGTAGGAAGCTTCTCGGTAGTTGACAGCAGGTGGCGGCTCGGGAGTCACTTGCACCTGATATAGGCGACACGTCACCGGTTGTTGGCCACGGGCGCGGAAATGGGCGCAGGGCCTTCTTAGGACGACGAGGCGTTTCTTCAGCGTAGAGAACTCATCGGACTGCTGGTGTCAGCTGCGGATGAAGCAAGGAGGCCCGAGACGGCGGTAGCGGTGGCAGGAGAATGTGAGCAGAAGCGATGGAGCAAGGACGGCGGCAGGGCGATGACACGGTCACGGATCTCCAGGTGATGTTGCCTGAAGCTTTGATACCATGTCAGATGAATGTAGTCACAAGAGTGACGACGGCAGAAGTAAGCAGAAGCAACAGACAGGCATTCGGGCGTTAGCAGAGTGACGTAGGCGAGAGCGATGCGAGCAGTTAGTCGCGAGAGCAGGTGGAGACTGAGAAGCGAGGTAGCCGAGGTAGACAAGTTGATGTGAGATAGGGTGCTTGCCATGCGAGTGATGATTGGCGGAGTGTGAGGGCTGAGTGAAGGAGCGAGAGTGACTGAGCGAAGCGTTAAGAGGTGGAGAAGACAGGAAGTGTGAGAGATGAGCGGAGCGAGGACACGGCGGCGAAGCCACGGAACCAAAGGGGAACAGGATGGGCAGAACTGTTCTGGTTAAGTTTTGGAGGGAATGAACATCCTCCATATATACAGGCGAACAGGACATACGAGCAACGGCTTCTTTGCTAGCCGGACGCGAGCAACGTATTGTCACTTTGGTCGGTAACGGTTTGCATGGGACCGCTGAACCGTTTATTTATTCTCTCTTGCGAGAGGTGACCTGGACTTCTGCTTGTATTATCCGGAGCCTCTTTCCGCAACAAGAATCGGAGTCAGAGAACATACATTTCTGACAGAAACCTAGTGCTCTGATACCATGTCAGAATTTTGAGGAGGGAAGAGTGCGAGACAGGATGGCTCGTGGCGCTAATTGGCAAAAGTTATGAGTTGAGCAGGTTGGCACTAACAAGTTCTAGAGGTGAGCGATGCGAGACAGGCAGTCGGCCGAGGATGGAAGCGATGACAGTTGCAAGAGTGATGAAGAGAAATGATTGATTGATGGAATAGTGGAAGCAAGAGTACATTGATCTAAGATACCTTAAAGTAGTGTTGCTTGGACTTCGCTAGGACCCCTACGGGTTTGGAAGCGCTACTTCGTGTTCTTTGAGGGACGTGTTGCGATGGTTTTGCCAGAGCGTAGCTTGTCGGATTTCTCCAGGACTTTGGGACATGATAATGTCGGTGCACGGATCTCGGTTGTGCGTGTCTGTTGAGATTTGTGCGGTTCTTTTATTGTGGGTGCTTGGATGTGCTCCTGTCTTCACGCTGGTTTCTCTTCTTTATTTCCGCCACGAGGAGAGAGCGGGTGGGGGAGAGGACTGAAGACTGGAAAAACGTTTTAAGTCCCGCTCCAGAGAGGAGGAGAGGAGGGTGGAGGGGAAGCAAGAGAAGTCGACAGCTGATCCACCGGAGGCGACGCAGTCGTTGGAGATGTGGTCGCTGCAGCCACAGGCGGCGCGGGTCGAGGGTGCGGCGGACCTTCGATGATCCCCACTTGAGTGGATGTCAAGGGAGGAAGGGCGGACACCGAGGGTGGGACGGCAGTCAATGGTGGACGGTCAGCTGAGGAATGCTCCTCACGGTTGCAGGGTAATTCTTCACCATTGGTGCTTGAATTAGATGCCGAGGAGGAAGGGCCGAGCCGCTGACGGTGAAGCCAGCGCATGAGCATCCTCAGTGCCATCGCGTTAGGAGGGTCCACAGTTTGTACCGGGAAGATAACTGTGAGGCCTGCATGATCCTGCCGATCTCCCTCCACATGGCGGTATGAAGTCCGCAGCATGATCCCACGGCGAGGAAAAGGATGCAGGTTTGCAGGAAGAGGACCTTGCTGGCGATACTGCACCACCCAGTCAAGAAAGCAGCATAAAGCTCGCGCTCCGCGGTGAAGAGAGAGGTCGAGGAGGTAAAGAAAGCGGAGGAAGTCGTGATGGTGCAGATGAAAACTCCATGCCAGGAATGGAAGGAGGTTGGGCTGGATTCGTTCTGGGTGGGTGGGGATCATGGTCCAGTGTAGGAAACAGCACAAGGCTACCGGTCCGGTAGCAGTGCAAAACGTCCAGCGGATAGAGGTGCCGCAATTCTTCGAGGTACTCATCCCACTCGTCCTTCAGCCTGTGCACGGCACTGGTGATGAACACGCGGGCCATATCACGGATCAACTGCTGTTGTAGGTACTGCACGCGCTCATCGATGAGTTGTTTGGCCTGATCAACCAGCGTGTAGATGGTACGGTATTGCTAGAAGACATCCTCACGGAGGGCCAGGGCCCTCGCCCTTTGGTGCGACATATCCTGCAGTCTCGCATGATCGGCTGCCCACTCCTCCTCGCACTCAAATCGTAGCTGCTACAGATCTGGTAACTCCGCCTCGAGCTGCTGCAGCCTACAGTCAAACGAGCCATCTGTGCACGTGTTGCCCGGAGGGTTCGGCCCAACTCTGCTCTTTGGTTAATAAGACACTGCCCTTCCGCTGCGGGTGGCTCGTCACCCCTGTCCGCAACCTCGTTCCAATCATCTTGCAGGCGCCGCACCTCTTGGAGTCTCGCTTGGATTGCCGCTGCTCGAGTTTCTTGGACCTGAATGCGCTACTGTCTGTCAGCGCGGGCGGACTTGCACGCAACGAGGCCGTTCCTCACTTGAGCCAGGTTGGCGGCAGAGCTGCGTACATGATCCGCGTACGTCCTCACCCACGTCCCGTGCTGCTCCCAGAGTCTCTCAACTCTGACTACCCATGCTCAATTCTGGGTGATGTGAAGCGCGAATGCTTGCCACCGTGCCTCGTTGCTGTGAGGGTCAGGTACTTCTGGTGAGGGTGGGGGTGCCGGGCAGGGGTCATCCATACGCAAGGTGTGGAGAAGGTCTTCTGCTTCCGCCATAGTGAGAAACGCTGCGAGCGTGTGGGCCTCGAACTCAGAAGCAGCAGCCGCGTTCACCGTGCGTTCAGCGAGTTCGTACTCGTACCGGGCCTAGTCGGTGTGGGCCATCTCTGGCGTGTGGCTGGTGGTGTCGGTCTGTCGTTGTTCTTCAGTAGTGGTTGCACGATAAGTGTGTTCCAGAGTGTCCAGAACTGTGGTTGTCTCTGTCGTTGACTGGCGGCTGCGTAAACAGTGTGAACTTTGTGAACGAGAATTTGAGGACCACCGTCCCGATCCGCGAGAGGGCGCCCGAGCGATCCGGGACGGCCGGGCGGGATGGGCATGTCGCTGTGGTTGTCGAGGGGCGAGGGGCATGTCAGGTTCCAGGTCACGTTGATGTGTTGGACGCTCACCTTGAATCACCCGTGATCGCGTGGAGACGCGTTCTCCTAAGAAGACGATGTCTTCTGAAGCTCCTGTCGTCGTTTTCCCGCGTCGTGTGATGTGGGCATGCACCTCCGTCGGATACAGTGCATGATCCTCCGGAGAGTCGCTACTCTCCATGGACGATGCCGGTGCATTAGCAACGATTCTCATAAAGCGTGCTCCGGTGGATCGATTGCCCGCATGCGCTGAGCGGCTGGTGGGTGAGGCCTGCCCCGTCAGCAATCAAGCGTCTGGCTGATGTGGCATTTCTGTTGCTTCAAATTGAAGCGGGACGTATGATGACGCCCCGTCATCGTCGTGCAACGTCATGCATTTTCTCTCGAGCAAAATTATCACGTCGCATGCTGTCAACCAGTCGTTCGCGAGGAGGACATCGTATGTGGACGTTTCACACTCTTGGACCGGCAAGCTTCGATGAATATTTCGGACCTAAAGGGGAAGTAAATCAATATGGTCCCCGGATTGGGTGATATCCCCTCCCGCGGTGCCGAAACAGAGGTCGACGGCTCGGATGAGGTTTGACCAATTAAGCCACCGAATGACGCGCATGGCGACTGTGGTATGCGTCGCCCCCGTATCCACAATAGCGACAAATTTCACCCCGGCGATCCAGACAGTGCATGAGATCACTTTACACATGTACTCCAGCAATGGTTGGCAGCACAGGGCCATGGGTCGCCATGTAAGGACCCCTGTATCAAGAATGTCGTGAATGGCCCGCCGAGTTTCATTGACATGATCCCTCGTCCTACGGTGACCCGGCAATTTGAGCCTATAGTTCACTCTCCACCCGGATGGTGCCAACGCGGCGTTAATCTCCACGAAGAAAGTCTCAAGTTTTATAATTTACCCCAGCAGATGAGTAAGGACTTCCATCCAAGGCAGCACGAGGTGGGTTCGGTCAAAAAATTACGAGATGGCGTCCGCCACTGATGAACGGACCGCACTTGGTGGCGTCGGCGTCACAACTGGCAGAGTGTGCGCCGTGGGTGCTGGGGCAGGGTCATGTTGCATACGGTGAAGCCAATCCCCGTATTCTTTGTGCGTCCATCCTGGCACATTCTTGAAGAGGTCGATTCTTCATCGCACATTGATGTGGCCTACGTTCACGTCGTATTGAGGGAAGCCCTCAAGAGGGTATGCCCAGGGGTACTCCTCAGCGGTGAGGTCGCATGCCTGGCCTTGAATCAGAAAAGTTCCACCAGGAGGGGGCTCGTGCGGAGGTGGTCCACCTTCATATGATGGTAATTCGTGGGAGCTGCGGTCCTTCCACCCTTCACGTGGTAATCGGCTAAGAGCATCTGTATTGCGGTTCGCAAATTCTGATTCATATTTGATCGTGAGGTTGTGTCCTTGTAGAAGTAGGGCCCATTTGCCAGGAATTCGCTCGTGGTTTTGCGTCGTAAGCAGCCATTGGAGGGCCTGATGATCTATGAGGATGGTGAAGGGTTTCCCATTCTTGACATAACATCAGTATAACTAGATAGCCCATAAGACCGCCAGAAATTCGCCTTTCACAGGAGGATACTTAGCTTTCGCGTCGTTGAGCGCGCACCTGTCGTAGCAGACCACCCTCATCATGCCGTCGTCTCCGCCTTGAGATAGGATAGCTCCAATACCTTCCTGTGAGAAGTCTGTTGTGATGACGAACGGCATATTGAAATTTGAGAATTCCAGCATCGGCGCCGTGATAAGGCGATGCTTAATCTCGACCCATGCGAGCTGGCAGACCTCCGTCCACTCAAATGGTTCATCTTGGTGAGTGAGGTGCTGCAAAGGACGAACAATCGTGGCATGATCACGGACAAAATTGCGGTAGAAGCTGACGAGCCCCAGGAAGATCTTGACCTCGGATGATGTAATGGGGCGCTTCCACTCACGGACGGCTGCAATCTTGGCTGGGTCTGTAGATATTCCTTGTGCACTGATGAGAAATCCGAGGAAATCCATGCTAACCGCCTCAATGACACACTTGGCGGCTTTCAAATGAAGGTTTGCGGAGTGTAGGACCGAAAACACGGCATCAAGTAAAGCCATCAGCTCTTGGAAGCTAAACGCAGCGACCATGAAGTCATCCACGTAACAACATGCGTTGGGAACATTACGTAGTACTTGGTCCATTATGCGTTCAAACGTAGCACTGGCATTGCGCAATCTGAAGGGCATATGGGTGAAGGCATCTAGCCCGTCCGGGATGATGAATGCTGTCTTCAGCATAGAGTTTCGATCCATATGAATAGTGTGAAAGGCAGATTTGACGTCAAGCTTGGCAAACCAACTCTTTCTGCACTGTCGTTCTTGGATGTCGACGATGAGTGGCATGGGGTAAGCATCTTGAATGGTGACCTTGTTAAGGTCACGGAAGTCAACACAGAACCGTTTTGTGCCGTCCGATTTCCCCATAATCACTAGAATGGAGTGCCATGGGCTTTTTACTTCGACAATCACGCCCTGTTCCTTGAGCTCACGCAGGACCTCATTGATGATGTCCTTCTGGTCCTAGAGCAGGCGTCGAGCCTTCTGCTTATGTGCAGTTGCGTCTCCTGTGTCAATGACATGGACTGTGTCGACTGCTCTGATCTACTTTGACTTGTTTTCACGTATTTCTTCATGGTAGATGAGAAGCTCCTTGACTTCCTACCTCTGCTCCTCTGTTAGGTGCTCATGGGGCATGTGGTCCCATCGTTGGGAATGTAGGACTGTGGGTGGTGGTAGTTCTTCATCCCCCACCAGACCGGCTCTGAGATCAGGGCCTGGATCCCAATAATCATACACCTGCAAGTTGAAATTGCGGGAGCCACATGGGGAGATAGTGAGGGCCTTGGGTTGACGTGGAGATGGCTCATCATCGAGGCGAAGCGAGCCGACGTCACTCATGGGTTCTTCATCTGAGTCTTCTGAACTGACATCTTCACAGATGGTAGTGTCGTTGTCACACACCAGAATTTTCCCTTTACGCTTCGCCTCCTTGACAAGATCGTTTGGGATTGTTGGCTGCGCGGTCATCGGTACGAGTGGGCGGCTCGACACCTGAAGAGGCCCTGGATGAGGTGAGGTGATCGAGGCCCGGCTGAGGTCAGCACGGTGGCGTTCGGTCGTGGGAAGGAACAGCCATGTGGGGGATTCTGCTGACGGTTTGGGTATCGGTCCCATGGGGAGCTTTGGTCGATCATCCGTCGGAGTAACTTGTGCTCGTTCAGGGCATGGCTGCTGGGGTGTGGGTGTGCAATCCATCATCCCCTCTTCCTCGGCTTGTGGCTCAATCACAGGAGGGGCATCATGCTTGGGGAATGCCATGATAGAATTCCTGGTTGCGTGGTCTTCATCACGGGCTTCTTCCAGGGAGAAGGGGTGACCGAACTTTGTAGGCATTGACGTCCTTGGGCCCGCAATCAGAGCTGTATAGGTGGTATACCCTGATGACATCAACTTCATGACTCCGTTCGCATAGAACAGGCCTGCTTGTCGGGGGATGAGATAGTCTGTTCCTAGCAGGACATCGTAGGTGCGGGCCACCATGACCTGCACCCGCACAACGTCGTGGATGAGGCCCACCTACAGGGGAAGGTTATCTACGTACGACACCGTGTCCTGCGTCCATGTCGCCGGATGCATTCGTGAACACCTTAGTTGTTGGTTGAATTTTGTGCTGCCAGCCGATTGCTTGCAGGACTTGAAGTGTCACCGTGGTATGGGTGGCGCCAAGGGCGATGATTGCTAGGAACTTCTTGCCACATATCCACACATAACAGCTAGCCACTTCATGGTGGGGAGCCTGCATTCGTGGTGGTGCAAGGGGCATGGGCCGCCACCTCCATGTGTCGGGTTCAGCTTATTTGGCTACCCGGCTGAGTCAGTCATGTGGGGCCCGAGTGCAGCTAAGGTGAATGCCGGCTGGTCGAAGCTTTT
>SZWC01027307.1:4634-27083 GCA_023375785.1 Penium margaritaceum | reverse complement strand
ATAGATATAGATATAGATATAGATATAGATGTAGATATAGATATAGATATAGATATAGATATAGATAAAGATATGGATATAGATATAGATATAGATATAGATATAGATATACATATAGATATAGATATAGATATAGATATAGATATAGATATAGATATAGATATAGATATAAATATAGATATAGATATAGACATAGATATAGGTATAGATAAAGATATAGATATAGATATAGATATAGATATAGATATAGATATAGATATAGATATAGATATAGATATAGATATAGATATAGATATAGATATAGATATAGATATAGATGTACATAGATACTGATCTGGTTATGGATGTAGAAGCGGATATGGATGTCGATATGGAGATAGATATAGATGTAGATATGAGTATAGAGAGTTTTAAAGCTACAAATATAGATATTAGTTATTCATAGCCTTGTGGAAGATATCCCAAATTTACATAATCAACTTATTTGTTTCATAGAAATATTTCTCAAATACTTGTTTGTTTTCTTGAACATCCATAGGTATCAGCTGAAATTAATATCTTATACACTTTTGAATATGTACCATTTCCGAGTGGCACAATTTTTTCTAAATTTTCTGCATCGTTGAAACATCATTCTCATCTTGATACTGCATTGTTCGATTATTGGTGCCAGTACCTTTATTCCCCCATCTTCAAATGCTTTGCAAAGCATTTCACGGAACCATGCCTGAACGCATCTGACGCAAATGTTTTGCAAAATTTATACCGATTCTATAGCAAAACGTTCTAGGGAAGGCATTTGAGTGCATGAATGAAACATGCTTCAATTTTATGATTTTAAAGATAATCCAATTAATCTAAGCCATTGATTGGAGCTGTTTACCATACATGTACTATTTTAGGGTTTCTTGAAGGTAGGAATTTCTTTGAAGTGGTAGCATGCTGCGTTCTCCATATTAGCTAGGATTATGACGCAATCTACTTATGAAGGATTTGTGAGACCTGCCAAGGGAGGAGGGAGCATTGGTGCTTATGAGGTACACCAATCATAGATGTTATGTGCCATAATTCTACAGACATCAAGACAGTTTTCAACTCAGCCACAAGCTGAACCATGATCATGTGACCTTTTTAAAATGAAGTAGTCGTAGAATTTGCTGATGCCACCTATGACAGTCGCCAGCACAAGATAAATATCGATAGTGATATGGATAATAGCAAGATATCCAACGGTTGAACTCGCCAGCCATTACAAGCTGTACCCATTATGTTTAACTTCACTTCTCATCGTACACGCCCCATCAAGCCGCGGGCATACTTTCCAACATGCTGTTTCCTGCGACTCTACACCTGCACGTTGAAGTGGCTGCTTTGGCTCTCACCGATGGTGACGACCTTACCTTGATACGCGTTGCTGGGTTTCGTTTGCACGATAGGCAAGCCCGCCTCTACGGAACAAATGCGATATGGTAGAGATTCATTTTTCCGAGTCCAAAACAAGTTGTTTTACTTCATTCGATGCCCATCTTGGGGCGTTGTAAGACGCGCCGCCAGTCTGACCTGTTTCAAGCAATGTTGAAGTGAGGGGTGGTTTGGATGGCACCAGGAGCCGTTGCAAAAAGCATGGCCGTGGCTGGGAAGGGGTGAGTGGGCGAGGCAATCTCGCTCACTCCTTTTGTGACTTCAGAATAAAAGCATCCTGGGAATTTCTCTCCCCGAAAGTGTGTGGAACACGTCATTTCACCCACTTCGAGTTCGCTACTGTCCGCAATCATCGAAGATTGTTGGAATGGATGCGATGACGCAGGAGAAGTCCACGGTGAAATCGGTGTCCTCCGCTCACTTCCGCTACAGCCACGCCAACCCATCCACGACAAGAGTGCGTGAATAAGGATGCGAGTGAATTTTCACTCCTAGGTTTTTCACCCCTTCGCAGCCACAGTTCAGGGTAAGTTTGGATGGCACCACATTGTTGGACCACACGGTCTGTGTGGTCCCGGCGCCCTGTGGTGCAGCGCAGGTGGCTGTTTGGTTAGCTAGATGACCCAAATAAAGCCATTTAAAAGAGCTACAACTCTTAAAACTGTTACAATTCTTACATTTGAAAGTATTTCAAAATGCTCGATCGACAACGCTTCGCTTTCCAGAGTGGCGCTTATTCCAGATTCTTGTGGATTTTGTGGTCGTTGCAACCCATGTTGTAACTCTTTCAAATGGCTTTATTTGGGTCGATTGGTTAACCAAACAGCCACCTGCGCTGCACCACAGGGCGCCGGGACCACACAGACCGTGTGGTCCAACAATGTGGTGCCATCCAAACTCACCCTNGCTGGCCAGACAAATGACGTCAAACGGTCGAAGACTGAACTTGCCGTTCTTGACGACAGAAGTCTTGCGAACTACACGTCAGAGACAGAACCGGCAATTTGTGACAATGTCAGTCTGTGTTGCCACACATGAGGGTCGGTTTGGATGTCACCACATTGTTGGACCACACGGTCTGTGTGGTCCCGGCGCCCTGTGGTGCAGCGCAGGTGGCTGTTCGGTTAGCTAGACGACCCAAATAAAGCCATTTAAAAGAGCTACAACTCTTAAAACTGTTACAATTCTTACATTTGAAAGTATTTCAAAATGCTCGATCGACAACGCTTCGCTTTCCAGAGTGGCGCTTATTCCAGATTCTTGTGGATTTTGTGGTCGTTGCAACCCATGTTGTAACTCTTTCAAATGGCTTTATTTGGGTCGATTGGTTAACCAAACAGCCACCTGCGCTGCACCACAGGGCGCCGGGACCACACAGACCGTGTGGTCCAACAATGTGGTGACATCCAAACCGACCCTCATGTGTGGCAACACAGACTGACATTGTCACAAATTGCCGGTTCTGTCTCTGACGTGTAGTTCGCAAGACTTCTGTCGTCAAGAACGGCAAGTTCAGTCTTCGACCGTTTGACGTCATTTGTCTGGCCAGCCAGCGGCCATGTGGTGACATCTGAACTACCCCGTGCTGCCATTTTACATGCAAACCTTGCTCTTCAACGATCGAACTCACCAATCCCACGCAGAATCCGTTCCCAATGTTTTGCTATCTACCATTGAAACAACAAGATCGTTTCACTTGCGACAACTGACGAGCCTTGTCAACCGGCTGGTTAAAGTCCGTGAACGGTTCAGCTGAATCGCATACAAACAAATAGCTACTCACGATTGTTCGCATCATTTTGCCAAATTCTGTTGCCAACTCTATGATCCTCCCGCGTGTCGCGAAAACCTTTATTTACATGTTCGGGAGAACAGCGAACAAGACGTTGCCAATCGCGCCGAGACGCACGGGTTGAGACCGGTGACAGTGCCCCGTAGCAACTCCGAGCCGCGTTCCGCGTTCCAATCTATGGAATTAAACCGGCTCTTCGATTTTTATTTTGATTCAAACCTTGGCTAGCCGAGCGCACCTCAGCGAGAGACATGGCGAGACTTCGCAAGTGTTTGCTCTTCAGTGTAGTGATTTCAATCATTTCATTCATCTGGCAAATATTTCTACGATCCCTTGAAAACTAGCCGAAGATTAGCATAGTCATCAATACTGAATATAATTTGTCACCATCCTTCATATGTGGCCACAATTGATGCGGTTTGTCCGTAGCCCTACATGACTAACCACAATCGAGTGATATGTTGAAGTTAGTTCAATTATGGAAAATGACAGCAGCCGACGGAAGAAAAAGAGCAAAGGTGCAATATTCAAACAAATACCCCCATATCATCCAGAAAATTTCCACAAGGCCATCTGCTGTAAAATCTTAATGAGCTCTACTTAAGGGTAGGAATGTAAACTATACACTATCATTTATGAGGTGTGAATGTTGATAAATCCAAATCATCCGTATGAATAAAAATTCACAAGAACACGGATTATTATTGTATCCTATTTGAAAAATCTCGACAATGTTGTAAACTCACACATATACTACATAATCAAGAAATATGATACTTGAAATGAGATTGAAATGTATGATTTATGAAAACATGATTGTTCAATTTCACAAATATTTCAGCATGCATACTTCTACATTGAATGAATTTTCATAAAAAAATTATGTTTAACTTCAACGATTTAATCTAAATTCATACATTGAAAAAATGTGACAATTATATCTTAACATTTCATGTAAAAAAGTATCATTTTCAAAAACGTATAAAGTGTTATGGCATCGTCTCATTTTGACTCAATATCATGGCTTCAATGGCCAAAACCAACCAAGGAAATTCTTCTCTACACAAAATAAGCATGATGCTACTCCAGTCTACCACAATATTATCTTGCAATGTACCAAGCCTCCGTTCAATGCGTTGATGGTTGCTCTCTTGAATTTTTCTTCTCTAAATGATTAGCATATCATGAATTCATGAATGATGAAGCCATCTAGAAGATAGTGAAGCATAGAATGAAAGAATGATATGATGTACAGTTATCAGTTACCCACCAAACAAAAACATGGTTGGAGATTCTCTTTTTATAAATAGGCCTACCATTGAAGCACATTATTCCTGTAACGGGTCGAGACTCCAGCTCCTGCTCTGAAGTCGTTGTCGGATTTCGCAGAATGGCGTTCTTAGTCTGCGTTAGGGGTTTACCCCCTTCGCAAGACTGAGGGGCAATCGTCATCAACAACCCAGAGCAGGGAGACTCGAATATTTTGAGGCTCCGGAGGCCCATTTCCATTTATAGTCAAACCCCTGGTTTTGGGACCCAAACCGAGGGTTCTTACCTCAAACTCGTGTGTTCGCACGAGTTATTTTGTTTGTTTTATTTTGAAGTTTGTCGTAAACAAACTTTGATTTACGTTTTGTCGTTTTGGCGCAAAATCGTCGTGTGTGAGGCACGTAGGCGATTTCGCGCCAGCTATTTTGACCTCACCCTCGCTCCCCCTATCCCTCGTCCTCTCTGGCTTGTTTGCAAGGAGGGAAAGGGGGGGCGATGGCACGAGGCCATGAGGCCTCGCCCTTGAGGCCCTTGTGGCCCCTCAGCCGCCGATCGGGCTCAGGCCGCGATCGGCAGCTGGCGACTGGCCGGCTGGTGGCCGGCCAATCGCTTGGCCGGTCGCCGGCCGTCCAGTCGGCCGGCAGCGAGCTGGCCGAAGGCCATCAAATTGCTGGCCGTCAGCCAGCCCTCGCTGACGCGAGGGGTGGTGCGCCACCACCCCTTGCTTGAGCGATGAGGGAAGGTCGAATTGGCCCTCCCGCTACATTCCTCCCCACTTTTATGAACTGTACCTGTTCATGAATAACAAGTAGGATTGTGAGTCAGTGACTCATCAACATAGTGAAAGAAAACTAATAATTTCAATAACCAGCTAAACATGAACACATGCATGGTACTTAGACCTAAGTTGCAGCTTGTAGGTCAGCACGGCTAGCGGCCTCCCCCCTTTAAGCTGGAGCGTCCGCGCGACAACCATGTTGGGCGTCCCCAACCTCCTATGGTTGCTGTCTATGAATGTTGCCCTGTGGGAATGTTGTTCACGTTTTCCGCGTTCAAGTGGTACCTCCTGCCACGCGTCCATCTGTACGAGCTGGAAGCTTGCTCCAGTACTCGTTGCCCACCCCTATGGGCAAACAAGATTCGTGCTCCCATGAATTTTGTTCAGGTCCACAACTGGCCCAATGAACGAGGTACTCCTTGGCAACGCGTGACTGCAGAGTACGCGCTTGGTGCTAAAGTAGGTGAAGGACCTCGTATTGGTCGTCCGTAACCGAGATTGCTAGAGGTGGCTGAACGGTTCCTTCTACCGTGTATGTAGCCAGCAAGCTCACATGAAACACATCATGTTTCTTCATACTCAGCGGAAGTAGCAATTGGTATGCCACTGGCCCGATGCGTGCCACAATGGGAAACGGCCCAATCCACTTCGATAGAAGTTTTCTTGCCCTTGACGACTTCAGCTTAAGGTTTTTTGTGCTAAGAACCACTTTGTAACCGATGTCAAACGAGACCTCCTGGCGACCTTTGTCGGCATATGCCTTTTGTCGCTGCCGAGCTGCTTGAAGGTGACCCTTTGCCTCCTGTAACAAGTTTTCGATGCGCTCGGCAAAGGATTGAGCGGAAAGAACCTGCCTTGTACCCTCACTCTTCACCAATGAAGAGGGTACTACTGGATACCGACCACTGTTCAACACGAACGGTGTGTAGTGTGTGGACTCGTTTACAGAGTTGTTCACCACAAACTCTGCCAGTGCTATGAATTCATCCCAATCATGCATGGCAGGGTCCACGTACATGCGGAGCATCTTCTCTAGAGTACAATTCATGCACTCCATTTGTATGTCAGTTTGAGGGTGAAATGCTGTCGACATTTGCGACTCACTGCCGTAGTACTCCTACATCTTTTCCCAGAACGTACTAGCAAATTTTTGATCTCGATCGGAGATAATGTGCAACGGCAAGCCGTGGTACTTTACGAAACCCTCAAAGAAGAGACGAGTGGTCTGGTCTGTGTTCACGTCAGTGGTTGTAGGAATGAAGTGTTTCATCCTCGTCAAAAGATCCATAACCACTGGAATTGCATCATGGCCACGCGCCGTGTTCGGAAGACCAGTAATGAATTCCATGCTAACGCACTCCCATAGAGTCCTTAGAATGGGAAGCTGTTGGAGGAGTCCAGCAGGCTTCTTGTTACTAACCTTACTCTCTAGACATGGGTCGCATGTCATGCAATATTTACGAACATCAACACTCCACCCTGGCCACCAATAGTGGTCCGAGAGTGCCTGTCCGGTCTTTCGAGGTCCCACATGACCACATGCTACCTGCGGGTCGTTGAACTAGGAGATAACCTTTGCTCGAAGGTCTCCGGAGTTTGGCATAACAACTTGTTTGCCGTGCTAGAAGATTCATGCGGCCTCCACCAAGCCGTACTTATCCAGAATTTGAGAGTCTTCAAACCAAGAATCCACACAGTATCCCATCCGAATCTTGTTTAAAAAACCGTTGTGATGCATCATCTCGTGGTGGTTGCCGCATGGGTGCAGGGGGATCTGGTGGTAGTTTTGTTGCTGTTGCAATGGCCATAAAACACCCACTGACCTCGGTGGTTGCTTTACTTTCCACAGGCTGTCGGCTACATTGATACGTCTAGGCCGACATTCCCCTGTGAACAAGAGCGCCTGCCGTCTTGACAGGTTTGGTTGCGTTTGGAAAAACACCAATGGATTATGGTCGGTCATGACTGTCACACCCCCTTCAGCACCCTCGAGGTAGCAACGCCACATCTTGAAAGCATGTACTACCGCAAGGAGCTCTTGATCCCCAGTCGTGTACCGCGTTTCCGCGGAGATGAGCTTCCGGATCTTACATGCAGCCGGGTGACCGTTCTGCATAAGGACGGCTGCGAGTCCTACTACCGACGCATCACATCAAACCTCCCATGGTTGCGATGGTTCCGGAAGAGCTAGGACGGGCGCCGTGGATAGGATCTCCTTGACCTTGAGTAAATTGTTTTTGCCATCAGATGTCCATTCCCAACGCACGCCTTTTCGTGTGAGCCGAGTTAGCGGTGCTTCTTGGGTCAAATACCCTTGCATAAACCGTGGAAAGTAGTTTGTAAGGCCAAGGAAAGACGGTATCTGCCCAACATTGTCGGGACGTGGCCTGTCCACAATGACTTGGACCTTTTGTGGGTTGACACAAATGTCATCCTTGCCGATGATGTGTCCAAGGTATTCGAGTTCATCTTGTTCAAACTTGCACTTGCTCACATTCGCATACAACTTCTATTCTCGAAGGATTGCGAGACCTTCGCGTAGATGTTCTATGTGCTCTTCCATTTATTTGGAGAAAAGCATGATGCGTCCAGGTAAACCAAGACAAACTTTATGTGTTGCTTTGTGAACGTTCGGTTCATTTCTCCTTGGAATGTTGCCAGGGCATTCGCAAGCCCGAAGCATAACACTCGGAACTGATAGTGTCCCATGTGCGTTCAAAACGCAGTTTTGGGTACATCATCTTCCATGATGCAAATTTGATGGTACTCTTGAGACAAATCCAAGCACAAGAATACTTTTGCGCCTTGGAGTTGGTAAAAAAGGACCTCAATCTGCAGTAAGCGGAATCGATTTTTCACCGTCAGCTTGTTCAACACCCCGCAGTCCACGCACATGCGTAAACCACTGTTCTTTTTGTTCACAAAAGGATTGGTGCACCGTACGCCAAGCTACTGGGCTCGATGCATCCCTTTGCAAGGTACTCTTTGATTTGGCGTTCGGCCTCTTGCCTTTCTGCTGGACCTAGGTGATACATGGATCTAAACGGAGGAGTCACCTCTGGTTGCAGCGAAATCGTGTGGCCCATGTGTCTTTCTAGTGGAAGCCCAGCCGGTGGGTCTTGGAATACATCCGAGAACTGTGCCAATAGAGATCTGATCTCTCCTGACCTGCCTTCCGTCACATCGTTCTCTCCTTTCTACAGCTCAGCCAAGAAGTATCAACAACCTTGCCAAATACGTCTCTTGACCTGCATTGCAGACAAGCTGGCATGGACTTTGAGTCGGGTCGGTGATAATTCCGTACTCGGAATCAATGTAAAGCGGCGTTGTCCTTTTTGGAGGATTTAATGCTTTGATTCAAAACACATTAAAGCCTTGTTGTCACGGAGCCAAGGATCGACTGGCAACACGTCAAACGAGTGAAGAAGGTTGAGTACCTTCAACGTGACACTCTCTGTGTACCCTTGAATACAAATTTTTGCTTTACAAGTACCAATCACGGGTACTATACGGTTGTCACAGCCAACAACTGCGCCATTCAATAGCTCATACTTCAAGCCAGCCTGTCGGGTAAATCCAAGGCTTACAAAAGAGTCTTCCTCTCCAGTGTCAGCCAATATGATCACGAGAGCACCAACAAGGTGTCCTTTGAACTGCATCGTCATGTTTCCTCCACTCTTCCGGGTGAACAAACTCGACGACGGTGAGCAGAGTTTGTGATAAACACGAAATCTATACAACGGGCGCCGGAACTCCCATTATTCACTAACTCAAGTCCACATCTTGTGGGCACGTGTGAATGCGGCTAGCACCTTCATGTGTTTAAATTAGACTGGGTCAAAATCGTCGACTAAAGGTACTATGAATGTGATTGAACACATTGCTTTGAGGGCGTTTGCTTCAATCACTGTGTCACACAACTCTTGCACAGTGGTCAGTGTTGCCACCACTAAGCATGTATGATCATGCATCTCATCCGGAGATGCAAGGTTTAGAGGGCAATGTTGGTCAGCAAGTGTAGAATGTGGTTCAACAAGAGGAGAGAACACAACACAGAAATTTGAACTCGTCAAAAACTCAAATTGTTTAACATCCTCATCTGAAAGCATGAACCCACACTCGTGATCCAGTTTTACCCCTAAGTGGTCCCCACTAACGTCACTCAGGGGTGGGGAAAACCCACCCCACGACTGTGTCCGTTGCCACTGCCAAGCCCATTGCCGCAAGTGCGACCCTATCCACAACCCTGTCCGCGCCCTCCTGTTGCACCATCCCCACAAGGTGCTACTACTGCAGCTAACGCCGCGCCCTCTTGTCCACCCCCAGCAGCCTGAGGGCACTGAGCCCTAAAGTGGCCCGGTTGCATGTAGTTGTGGCAGAGCCCTTCGCGGAAGGATGTGTTGCGATGCTCACGCGCTGCCTGCAGCTCGTCATTCTCGCGGGTGCGCTTGTTGTTGGGACCCTTGTATCAACAAGCCTTCTTGGCTGGAGGGTTTGCAGGCTGCTTGCCCTTTGCCCCGGTCTAGTTGACCCACCAGCCCTTGCAGAATCCATGCGCATGTCGCAGCCTTGCTCTGCCCGTGGGTTTGCCCGTGCATCAGAGTAGTGCTTCGGTTTTGCCGAATAAACTTCGCTCATGTAGTCGTGCAACGCCCTTTAGCTTGTCCAAGCTTGGCTAGTTGTTGTCGTGGTGGTCTTATCCTTCAGCTTCTCGCTGGCAAGACCATCACGCAAGTCCTCCAGCACCATGCACTCTGCGTACTTGATGGTCTGAGTCTCATTGCCCTTTGTGAAGCTTTTGGCTTCTTCCACAAGTGCGACAAACTTGCTCAAGTAGGGTTCGAGCGAGCTGCCCAGCTGCTTGAAGTTCTTGATCTTGTGGAAGGCGCGCTACGCCTCCTCACGTTGGGTGCACTTCTTGCGCATGATTGCGTAGAAGGCCTCCCACGGCATGGGCTGCCACTCGAGGTGCGGCTGCTACGCAGTCCACTTCTAGACCACATACTTGAAGAGTTTGTCTTCAAGCCGTGTTGTGGCAAGGTTGCCCCACTGGCCGAGTGGAGCCTTGTGGACACATAGGACGTGCTCCATGCGGTTCAGCCAGTCGGTTAGCTTCACGTCCTTTCCAAAGATCTTCACACTGTGGAGGAAGGAAGTTTTCATGACCGACCCCGAAATCGTCGAGGTAGGCATGTCGTCGCTGCCACCGGCAGTGGCATCCGCAGCTGCGCCACGTTGCGCTTGCTGCTACATCCGTACCTTGTTCATGCTCTGCAACGCCTTGTCAAAGTCGTTGCATCGGCGGCTTGCCTCATGGGCGGCCAAGCGCTATAGCTGGCAATCACGGTCAAGGTCCGTGATGCTTTGCCCGACGTGGATTAGCAGGTTTGCGAATGCGAACTTGAGCTCTGGTGTCGTCAGAGCATTGGCGATTGCCTCCAGGGCCTCACGTTGTTCGTGGAACCTTACCCACTGCAAGAGGGTACGGTTCGCGTACACGCCTCCAAGGAGTCCTACCTTTCGAAGGAGACTGTCATCAGCGACGACGCTCGAGTAAGCGCTGCCTTGCACCATTGCGGCAGCATCGTAGGAAGGAGGGTCCGTCCCCATTCCTCCAAGTGGTGCCGTATCCCCACCATCAGTGGTGATCAGTTGGCCTACGGCCTCGGCAGCAAACTCCGCGAGCGTACGTTGGTCATCGCGAATTCCCTTCGCAGCGACGTCAATCGGCTCGTTCCCGTGTGGCTACTTTCAATGCCCTTATTACTCTCAGCACTCTTGCTGCCGTTGGAAGCTTCAGGCGATGCGGCAGGCGTCTTGCCCTTCTCGAGCAATCTGCTCGAGTTCGTCCCACGACGATGGCGATGGTCACGATCCTCGTCGCCTTTGCCATCGTCGACGTCGTGCTCTTCGTCAGGGTATCCCCCCGGGAGATCCTCCTCCATCGCATTGTCCGTCGTGTGGGGGTCGCCCACGTGCGCATCGACGTGCTTGTCAAGCACTTTTTTGGCCTCCGCATGCTGCGCGGTATCGCCGAGATTGGCGTCGGTTGCCCTCGGCGGTAGGGTTGCCGTTGGCGGTACGGTTGCCTTTGGGTTGGCAACCGTGCTCGCGGCGGCGCCTCCGAAAATTTGGAGTCCGCTGAGAGCTCATGGTGAGGCCGTCACCACCTTGCCCTTGTTTGTCTTGGACGTTCCGGCACTTGCCATCTCGTCGCTCGTGCAATTAGCACGTGAAGGTCGTTGTGAGGATCACCCCACAATGAGGAGGAATCGCCTCCTCAGATGTTGCTCTCACAATCGGTGAGTTAATTTCAATCTAAATTTCTATTTTCCTAGGCCGCCACATCGGCACAAGGTCGTGGGTTTAGAAACTAGTCCTCCTAAGCCGTGACTCACGGCACCTGGTAGCAACTAGGATCTAAGAAAACAAAAAAGTTCAATACAAGGGAGTAACAAGAATTGTGAGTACTGCTCACAAAACTAAGACAAATAGCAAACAGATAAGCAAAGACAAGGTCAAGAACAAAAAGAGTACTTTTCTTCTTGCCTTCTTGTCTTCTTGTCTTCTGGTCTTCCTTGGTCTCTTCTTGTGTCTTCTTGTCACGTCTTGCGCCCCTTGGCGGCATCCTCCTTGAGCCGGCGGCGTTGGGGGAGCCACTAAAAGTCCCCAAGGTGTCACCCTCCTTTTTTTTAGGGTTCTCTCAGGCCGTGAGAGTCCCTAAGCTTGGGGAGGGGCGCTGTCCCAATGTTTTGATGAAGGGGTTTTGAAGGAGCATTGAAAATGGAGACAATTTTGAGGTTTTGAGGGTGGGGACTCCCCATCCCGCCCCACAAAAATCTTCCTAGCCCCTGGAAGTGTGGAGAGGCTAGAAGGAAGAGTCTCCACCAAGTAGAGATTTTTCAAGCTCTCTAACATACTTTACGGCACTTCAATCCGTGAAGTGTAGATGCCTTAGTCCCTTCTGGCGTTTCTGTTGCTACTTGCAATTGCCGGCGGTGTTTTATCTATGTCGTAGCCGCCATTTCCGTCAAATCCTTGGTTGTGAGGGTCGTCTGGCTCTGAGAACCACTGTAACAGGTCGAGTCTCTATCTCTTGCTCTGAAGCCGTCGTTGGAGTTCGTGGAATGGCGTTCTCAGTCCGCGTTAGAGGTTTAACCCCTACGCAATACTGATGGGAAATTGTCATCAACAACCCAGAACAGGGAGACTCGAATGTTTCGAGTCTTCGGAGGCCCATTTTTGTTTACAATGAAACCCCTGGTTTTAGGACCCAAACCAGGGGTTTTTACGTCGAACGCGTGTGTTCCAACAAGTTATTTTGTTTGTTTTATGTCGAAGTTTGTCGTAAACAAACTTCGTTTTATATTTTGTCATTCTGGTGCAAAATCGTCGCGTGCGAGGCACGCGGGCGATTTTGCTCCAGCTATTTTGACCTCACCCTCGCTCCCCCTATCTCTCGTCCTTTCTTGCTTGTTTGCAAGGAGGGCAAGGGGGGGGGGTGAGGGCACGAGGCAACGAGGCCTCGCCCTCGAGGCGCTCGTGGCCCCTCAGCCGCCGATCGGGCTGAGGCCGCGATGGGCAACTTGCAGCTGGCCGGCTCGCAGCGAGCGGGCCGACGGCCAACGAATTGCTGGCCGTCGGCCAGCCCTCGCTGGCACGAGGGATGGTGCGCAACCACCCCTCGTTTCAGCGAGGAGGGAGGGCCGAACCGGCCCTCCCGCTACAATTCCATTCTATTTGAAGGACACAAAAAACATAGTTTGTCGACCAAGAGGTTCTTTTTCTATCCTCTATAAGGACTTGGCTTAAAGCAAAATCCCAAGTGGCTGACCCTAAGTAATTTGTTCTACCATATTCGAATAATGATGGTATTTGGCGTATTATATAGGCTTTATCCACTGGGTGAGAAGGCATCTTGATTGAGAACGTTATGTTGTGCCTCAAATGTGACTTGGTACCACATCATCATGTCACAACCACCAATAATCAAAGAAAACATGAAGAAACTCTTATGCTAAATTTTTGCATAACATGGATGTTTTCTACACTCATGTACAGTCTATGAAGCTATATAAAAGATTATTAAACAAGCTTTCAATTCAATAGTTAACTTAATGTGTCCTTACCACCATCTCAGTATTTTCTTTGCAATCTCTAGCGCGTGGTTAGTTTAGAAAACATTCATGCATTTTCATCCTCTCCAACACTCAAAACGAATGATAACCTAAGGCTTTATGGCTACCACACCCTTTGTTGCCATTTTCCCAACATACATCAGTCTGGAAATTATGCTTGTACTGGGCAGCTTGTATGGTAAGACCAGAAAGAATCCCTTCACATATTGTAAGAATTGAAATTTTAAGACGCACAACCTTTTGAATATCTTACAGTCATTAAAATGAAAGTGATAATGAATAACACCATCCATTAGTTTTACTCCACTTGGAACCAAATCCTCACAAAGATTTTTCCAACTTGCTTAGAATTGTTTTTCTTAAGATACTTTAACTTGTTGATGTTTTCCTTGGCATCTTTTGCAGCCCTTGATAACATGCTCAATCAAGTTTGAAGAGTAGGACACGTTTATGGAAGCTAGAACAGTGAAAATTCTCCCATTGCTCCTAAAAACGTATCTTGCACTTTGAATGGTCATTAAATGTATAAACAATGCTATAATCAGATGCCAAAGCTATTTCACTACGTCCATGGGAAAACGCTTTTGTTCTCACAAGCACTTCTTTCAAGGTATTAAAGCTACTTAGAAATGCTTTTGAGGCCTCCATTTGCACTTTCTTAACCCCCCCTGGTACTCGGCTGTGTTAGATAATTGCCATGAGTGTACATTCTAGCATGCTTCACCTTGGGCCTCACAAGGTAGTTGGAATGGTCATTGAACAATATTTTTTTAGCATGAGGCAAGGTTTTACTTCCAATGCTTTTATAAGATGAGGCATTGCTTAGGGCTTGCTCATGGTGAGATCCAAAACATGCAGCCAATGAAAAAAATCTATTGAAGGAAAATAATGAATTTCACTTGGCTAAATCTACAAAATCCGAACAACCAAGTGCATCACATAACACAAGGAAGAAAAAATCCGCGCGAGAAAGATGAAAAGGTGAAGCTTATAGGTTTTCAACATATTCTATCTTAAAGCTACAAAACAAATGTGATAATTCCGAATCTATCTTAAAGATACTAGGTTTTGAACATATTCTGATAGCACGCACTTAAGGACTTGAACAGCTGCAAAGGGTTGGTTTTTGAAATACTTTCATAGTTTTAGAAATAGAAGCCCAAGTCGTTTTTTTTTTCATGGCACAATAAGAATCTTACTAAACGTTTCTGCAATATCAACACGATGATAAAAAGAGATGTAAAATGTGTGAATACCTTTACACAAACGTTTCGCAAAGTGAGAAAGCAAGCCACGTATTTTGTTGCCAAAATTGAAAGCATTGCCAACAATCATTCCAGCCTTGTTCTACTGAAAACATGCTAAAACAAAGGTATCCCAAGTAGTCTAAGGTGGAATCTTGATAGAAGAGATTCATCAGAGTCATTCATGATCACAACAAAGAGCTACTGAGAATTCAAACACATTTTTGTGGTGTTTGTACTTCGTTCATGTTACCAAATCATTCTTGCATGTGTGAAATATGTCCATAAAAAAATAGGATTCTTGGCCATAAGTGTGAAACAAGATAATCATATGCCAGCCAATATGATTAATAATTAAGTGACCATTATCTTGTCTTCTTCTAAAATGAAAGGATTTCTTCTAGGCAAGGAGTTTTTTCGCGTGTATGAAAAAAACAAATAATATTGTTTTGCCCTTTTGATGAGCAGATCTTGTGATGTATGAGAGGAAACAGGGCATGAAACTCTTGGAATATGTGCACAAGATATGTTTAACATAATATATTTCCTTTTTGGTCATTTGTACCTCTACTTTAATTATACATGTTCTATGGTTATATTAGGTATTCTGACAAAAAAACTTGGGTTTTGATCTTACTTCCACGTGAAATGGATAAATGGGAGAAAACAATTAAACAAACGATTCTTGATGCATTTTCTCCAAATATTTAGGCTAGAAAAGTGAAAACGTTGTGACAGTGCATGTTTATGTCAATTATGATTACTACATGTGATACAAAAATTTGTAAAACACCTTTGAAGGAAAACGTGTAGAAGCCCATAAAACATTTTGTTGCAAGAGTCGATACATAGCCAACACCATAGAAGTTTGCAGACTATAATTGTATGCAATTAATATTGCTTATAATCATTTAACGCATTGAATGAATTATATTATCATGATATTGGCATGGATAACCAATAGTTTGCTATAAGTTATTATCAGAGAACGTAGATGAACGTTTGTGCTTTGTTCTTCCATAAAACTAGAGTTATGGCATGTGAACATAAAGTGTCTAAGATCTAAATGTGAAAAATTGTTATTGTTTTTCATTTTGGTTTGGCCTTAACCTGAAAATTAAAATTGTTTTTCTCAAGTACGATCCAGAAGATTCTAAAAGATTATGTTACCAACATGACACTCACTAATTTTTTATAAATTGACTTCTTTCATGTATGGTTATTTATACCTATAGTGAACGAGCGCGTGCAAAACGTCAAGATTTGCGAAAGGTGGATGAGTGAAATTGGACTAGAATGTGGAAGACGAAGGCATGTATGGAAGAATCTGAAACATCCGTAGGAATTTGTAGATCACTTGATTAAGTACATGAAGAATTCCGTGAACCAGCTGTAGGGATGTAGCCACAAGTGCAGACTTGTGGATCCTCAGGGCGCCCGCCGTGGATGCCTTGAGACTAAGTCTAAAAACCAGACCTGAAGCAGACTGCTCGTAGAGCCACTAGATTGCACTGAACAAGGCGCAGGCCTTTGTAGGAGGTGCATCCCAAGGTACTGGTTTGTCATGTAAGAGGCTGAGGCTTGAAGTGGTAGACTTTGGAGGCATCAAAAGGAATCCGATGAATGAATGAAGGCATTGTCAAGGCATGATGGACTAAATGGAATGAGCCCTTTAAGTAGACCTGGGAGAGCCTCCTTGGAGGCTCTTGCCTTGGAGGATGTAGGTATTTACTAAACCACCTGGGTGGTAATATAACCAACTTAGCTAGCTGAAAAGTCACCGAGAAGATGAAGGGTCACTGGTAGTTGAAATGTCACTAGTAGCAGAAGGGACACCAGGAGGTTGTAGGAGGTTGAACGAGGTTGACCAACAACCGTTCAACTGGAAGCTGAAGGGTCATAGCCTCCAAGGTCCTCCAAGGTAGGGATTTGAACCTCACATCCCTCTATTTAAGGAGGTGAATCTTTGATCCCTCCAAAGGAAAAAAAATCCCCCGCGGGATCGTTTGGTCCAAACCCGGCCATCAAAACTGAGTAGATCTCAGAACCCCCCCTCACTTGATGATGAACAGATTTGAAAAATATTTTTGAAGGAACTGTGCGTGATCTTTGGCTTGAAGACCCAGAATGTGTGTGCTTTGTGGAAATGAGGGTACTTCTGCACTAGTGGTTGCAGAAGTGGAGTAGTTTGTGCTTTGAACCAGAGTAAAGCATGGATAATGATTTTATGAAACGATTAGGGTGGGGTCATCCGGAGATTTTTTTCTTGAAATCTGAACTGGCGTTTTGCCCCATTGCGGCCAGTTTGCGGTGGTAAAAACTGCAAGCGCGAATTGACTCCCTCTACGCCTCCTCCTACCCCCTCCCTCCCCCTCGCTATTCGCAAAAGCTACGGTCCTATCATTTTTCGCGTGAAACTACGAGGTTCACAATTTCTGTAGATACTTCAAGAAAGGGGGAGGGAAGCGACCTAGCTCGAGGAAGTCTCGAGCGACCGGTCGCTAGCAAGCGCTTAGTTGAGTGAGGCTGTGGATCCCCTATCTCTTGCTAGCCGATGATTGCTTGTAATTGCCAAATGAGGCACGGTTGTGAGGGGGAGGTTTGCAAAAAGTGAGTCGCCGACAACGAAAGACGAATACGGCGTCGCTTGGAGGTTTCAGTCTTAAAACGCTACAGTTTCAGGAGAGTTTTACTAGAACACTTTTCGTTGGAGAAGAATCTAGTGAGTCGTCACGATGTTGAGAAGATCGTTTTAGGCAGTTTCTCTCTGGTTAGTTTTGGAGAATGGAGGTGATAATTACCAAAAACCTCCAAAGAAAAGCATGTAGAAGCTCCCAATTCCACTCAAAGAGCAACTAGAGTGTCTGTTGAAGGGTCCAAACTCCACACAAAAAAGCCAACTACTGTGGCATTTGAAAGCTATCACTTAGAAGTGTGGCCTTCAGGCTTATGCGACCCAAAAGTCATAGATAATTTGTTTGTCTTGCTTGTGCCTTGTGGATTTGGAGCGATCCTTCTCCTTTGATGTGAGGTGGAGTGATGTCGTGCGCAAGAAAAATGTTCTTTATGATGTCGAGATCAAGGCAAATCCTCCATCAGCTATTGCGACACAAGGAGCACCTCTTACGGTACCTCTGACAGATTATTTTTCACTCTCAATTTTTGTTGTCGTGGAATTGGACAATGACCACTGAAGATGGGGGTGGTTGTTGTGGATGCTCCATGCAAGGAAAAAAGTGTCTTGCTTTCTCGTTCACTTCCCGTGCTCCCAGGAGGGGCATCTATGAAGCAGAAAGCGAAGGTGGCAACCGTCAATGTGGGAAAAATGAAGTCATCGACTCCTACTCTCCCGATGGGTGGAATTACGGTAGAGCCTTCATGCAAGCTTCCAACCGTGGATACTCCTCCACGACAAATTGAGAGACAAGGAAGATGTTGTTCTTTGGCTTTGTTGTATGAAGTCAGCACTGCGACAAGCATTGTGATGGCAGATGGAGACAAGATAGATGATGACAACGCAGGTTTGGTGCCTCTAGGGTAAAACGCAAGGAAGTGGGCACGGTAGCAACGGCAAAGGTAGCTGAAGGTACATAGATTTGAGAGGAATCTGAGCGTGGAGATCATGTCTTATCAGCCGCTCATGATACAAACTCCACGGAAAGGTGGGTGTTGCATAGGGTCTTCACGTTGAGGTGGAAATATAGTTGTGATGATGGATTCTGGCTTCGACCGATGTGACCGTGATCGTCAAACTTGAGAATTATTTTCTTAATCTTTTTATCTTTTGGAAACATTTCCACCTCCACAAAAAGTGGTGACCAGTGTCCCGGCTTTTGCGAGAAGTGTTGAACGCCTTCACTGGGATATTGAACAATTTTCGGCACCTTGTCATCAAGGGGGGGTGCTGCCGCCTAGAAGCTTTACTTGCAATGTCAATTGACAAACTAGTGGGTTTGTCTGAACGAGTCAAAGGTTGCGCCATCACTAGCTTTTCCAACTATTCTGGAATGACATGCTGTAGCCATTTCTGTTGCATCCAAGGACAATGTTGTACCATTGCTCCCCTCCGGCTTTGGCAGCCATCGTTTTATACAATGTTGTACCATTGCTCGCTATCGGTGCGAATACATATGTTGCGGCTTGAGCTTCATTAGCTGGCATTGTGTAGACTGTTGCAACCATGTTTGCTCATGTTACTTATAGATCTATTCCTGCTCTAGCTTTGTCAACAGGCTGTGTGCAAACGTTTGCAGTCGTGTGAAAGACTGTTGCAAATAATTCTGCTACCACTCCGACTTTGTCTACTGACAAAATGTAGAGTGTTGCAATTGTGTCAGCTATCGTTGGAGAAATATCTGCAGCTGCTCCAGCTCCGTCACCTGGCCATGTGTAGAATGTTGCACTCGTGTCCGCTACCATTATGGAAACATGCGTTGCCACGCCAGGTTGTATGTTGCAAATGTGTAGAGCCTTCCAATCGTGTTTGATTCCCTTGCGGATAAATCTGCTTCCACCCCAGCAATTCTCAATGGTAATGTGTAGAGTATTGAAGCCATGTACGCTACCATTTTGGACACATCTACTACCACCCTAGCTTCATTAGCTAGCAATGTGTAGAGTGCTGCAGCCATATCCGATGCCATTGCGTACACATTTGCAATCGCTCCTGCTTTGTCAGCTGGTAATGTGTAGAACGTTGTAGTTGTGTCCGCTACTATTGCGGATCAATCTGCTCTTGCTCAAGCTTGCTTAGTTGATACTATGTAGAGTTTTGCAGGCGTGTCTATTGCCGTTGCAGAAAAATTTCTTGCACTCCAATTTCATCAGCTGGCTCTATGGAAGACACTGTAGCAAGGTTTTCTATCCTTGTGAAAGGATTTGCTTCTTGTCCAAATCTGTCTACTAGCGTTGTGTATGATGGAGTGGATGATTCTACTCCTTGTGCTTGCCGTGTTGCTTATTTGTCCAGGATTTTTATATGAGCCTCAAAATTAACGCAAAAAGTTTGGGGCCGCTGTGCAAAGAGAGGTTGAATTGCAGAGACATTCATTGTTTGATGCACAATAAGGGTGTGTACGCTTGTGGTGAAAACCTAATGTTGAATGTGTTGGAAGTCGTCAACCACATCCATATCGTAGATGTTTTCTGTCTTGCCTCGAATAATGTTGCACTTGTGGTGTAGTCTTTCTTGTCTTCAGAGACCGTTACCGTGTCTGATACCATGTCAAGATTTGTGGAAAGTGGATGAGTGAAATTAAATTGGAATATGGAAGGCGTAGGCCTGCATAGAAGAATCTAAAACATGTGTAGGAATTTTTAGAACACTTGGATAAGTACATGAAGAGTTCCCCAAACCAGCTACAGGGAGGTGGCCACAAGTGCAAACTTATGGAATCAGAGGGCGCTCGCCCTGGATGCCTTGAGAGTAAGTCTACAAACCAGGCTTGAAGAAGACTGCTTGTAGAGCCACTAGCTTGCACTCAACAAGGCGCAGGCCTTTGTAGGAGGCACGTCCGAAGGGATTAGTTTGTAGTGTCAGAGGTTGAGGCTTGAAGTGGTAGACTTTGGAGGCATCAAAAGGAATCTGATGAATGAAGGAAGGCATTGTCAAGGCATAATGGACTGCATAGATTGAGCCCCTTAAAGTTTACTGGGAGAGCCTCCTTGGACGCTCTTGCCTTGGAGGTTGGAGGTAGTTGCATAACCACCTCGGTAGTTGTATCACCACCCTGGCCAGCTTAAGAGTCATCCAGAAGATGAAGGGTAACCAGGAGGTTGTAGAAGGTTGTAAGAGGTTGACAAACTATCCTTTAGCAGGAGGCTGAAGGGTCATAGCCTTCAAGATCCTTCAAATGCACCTGAGATGTTGTAACGGCAGGGATTTGAACCTCACCTTCCTCCATTTAAGGAAGTGAATTTTTTATCCCTCCAAAGTAGAAACAAATCCCCCGTGGGATCGTTTGAGCCAATCCTGGCCATCAAAACTGGGTAAATCCCAAGAAAGAAAATTCATGAACTTCGTTAATCCGCATACATGGGAGTAATTTAAACTCGTAGATCCGCCATGATATCCATACCCTTTATAATCATGGAAAATAGCAGATAAATATTTATCCTTGGTTTCTGACTTGCGTTACATTTTCTTTACGCACATTCCATAAATGCTCACTACATTATTTCCACTCAAGTCCCAGCGATTTTTCTCTGAGCCCCAACTCCTCGTTCACCACCTTCTTAGTTTGCAACCTGTACACAAAACACAAAGAACAACATTTCAATTGATCTCAAGATAGCAAATTGGTACAATTTTCATACTACTTTTTAGTGATGTCCTGTTTTTTCTCGTATATAGAAACACAGATTTAAGACAAAGAAGACACGATAGTGTTATGCAAAATTCTATCTTACATGAATAGCATTCGAGTTTCTCATTTGAAAATTTCAAGGTGAAGAAACACTTTTAGTTCCTCTTCTTGAGCGTTAAATTACGTCTGTCGTTTTTTCATTAAGAACATAATGATTTTTTATCTTGTATGGATGAGTAAAACGTAAGAATCTTCATTTCACATTTTGTTTCCATAGAATAGCATGGACAAATCCTATTAACTGTGCGAGGCTACATAGTTAATGGATGTTTCAAGAACATATGTAAAAAGGTATGTGTTTTATCGTTCCAAAGGTAATATATTTCCATGACCATTTACTTGACAACCATTTCTTGAAATCCGTTTTTTCCTTAATTTGATTGAAAATTCAAATTGCTGTGACACAATGGAACCCATTGCTCAATAAAACAAATCATCCATCCAATCAATAATTTTCATCTCCACATGGGAAGTATTGATAAGATGGATGATTTGTTTTATCCCTTTTCTTCCCGCAATCCAGAGAACATCCAAAAAACATTTCATGAACAAAACGAATTATGTTTCTTCGGGTTCATACTGTTTCCATGAAAGTATTGTCATGATGTTGGTGCATCCACTCACGTGATAAACACTTTGAGATATGGAATGATAAAATCACATTCTTTAGTTGACCATGGATTCTTCCATCCAAAGGTTTTCAATGTGAAGAGTATTTGTTTTGTTATTTTTGAAATGTATATTCGTATGTTCAGTTCCTTAGTACATGTAGTGCTTTATTCCAATTCATTATCAAACTTCAAAACGCAAACAAAAAAGGCCGGGTAGATTTTTCTTACATTGAAAGACTGTGATAGCCTTAGCTAGACATGTACATACTTAAAAAAGCAAAGTGTAAAATCCAGATTATTTGTAGTGCAGATTTCATTGTATTGTGAAAAATCAAAAGTACATGTAGAGAAGTAGTATTTACTAAAATTACAAGAGCATTTTGCATAGCACAATACTCTTACTTTGTTCCTTGCCCAGGCATGCCGAAATGTCTTCTTGGGCGACCATACTTTGACAATAGTTTTGACGTGCCTTGCACGTAAACAAGCCTTTTTTAAGACAAGACGTCTTCTAGCCAAGAAAGGAGTATTTAGATATAGATATATATATGGATATAGATATAGATATAGATATAGATATAGATATAGATATAGATATAGATATAGATATAGATATAGATATCGATATAGATATAGATATAGATATATAGATATAGATTTACATATAGATATAGATATAGATATAGATATAGATATGTATAGATATAGACATAGATATAGATATAGACATAGATATAGATATAGATATAGAGATAGATATGGATATATATATAGATATAGATATAGATATAGATATAGATATAGATATAGATATAGATTTAGATTTAGAT
>SZWC01027304.1:3248-16104 GCA_023375785.1 Penium margaritaceum | reverse complement strand
CCCCCCCCCCCATCCCTCAGAACTACCATCGTTGTTTGTGCATGGTGAAAACGGAGGGGGGCAGATAGGCCTTGTTTTTTTCGGACAGGGGCGAATGGGGCTTATTGTTCCAACAGAGGGGTATATGAGGCTTATTGTTCAGATGGAGGGGCGAATGAGGCTTATTGTTCCGACTGAGGGTATATGAGGGTCATGGGTAACAATACAAGGGGGGGTCATGATTTTTGCAGTATCGTCAATCAAATGCCTTTTAATGGGATGATCCCGTGTGCGAACCCCTCAACGTCTTGTCAAGGTGGATTTTTTCACCAGTCATCCGCTTACGGGGGAATTCGGGTGAATGGAAATTCTTATAGGTAATGGTGGGATTTTGTAGCAACGAAAAGTCGGATTTCTTGTTGTTCCTGTCCTATGTGTAAGGTCGAAAGGGACTATGATGAAAATAAAGGAAAATGTACTTGTTGCATACTATATTGCCACTATCATTTGCTCAAAACCATTCTTAACAATGAAACTTTAAACCTTTGGGGGTTGAAAAACCTAACTCTGTGGGAAATTTCAACTTTAAAGTGGACAAGACATATATGCATGTGTTCATTATGCTTGATGTTCGGTTCTTGTAAGTGCATCTCTAAGTCTCTTGGTCGCTCCTTCGATTCGACGATGAGCGCAAGAGAGACAGCAAGGATCTCTCAAGTAAGGAGTTGGAGCTCAAAATCACAGGTCAAAGGATCTCTCTCTTGGCATTTGATGCGTTCGCCCCATACTTCATTCATTTGTCTAGAGCCATACATAACCATGGTGCACACGAGCTGAGCACAACACGAAAAAAAAAGTGACCAGATTCTGCATCAACTGTTCGGGCACTAAATTGCAAAAGGGATTTTGAGTGAATACTAGTGGTACAACGGTATCGCTGAAATGTGCACGCACAAGTATCAGGTTTCTACAGGGGGGGCAAGCCTACATGTGAAATTCTTGTCTGGGACGCAAAACGTCAACTTCTTTGGAGGGGCACAGGGAAATTTTCAAGTTTTGGGGAGTCACTCAAACATTCTTAAATGAAGACGTACCATTTTCCACGATGGTACACAAAAATTTCAACATTCTTGTTGTTTTGTTGCATCACGACACAGTCCATTTAGACTAATTTATGAAACTTCCATCAAACAATATTGTCTGTCACTGAATAATACTGGGAAAGACAGTTTTCTCAAAGCTTCACGCTTGCACGTGGTGTATCTTGTTTTGAAAAATGGGGTCATTGCTTTGCATTCTGTTGGACTTTCGCTCACTTAGAGCTGCCGTCACCAACCAAAGCCACTCCAGTCTTTCCCTAGGACACAAAAAAATCATGGTTTCATGAGGGACACGGGGTTTCACATTTCAAACGAGCACACAAAAATGCCACGTCTCATATGGACACACAAGCATGTCGCATTTTTACGAGAGCGTAGAACTGCCTATCTTGAATTTTTATTCTAGGTATAAAACTAAAGTCTTCATTTAATCCATGGCCATGGTATTTGTTTGTAACTGTTCTCGATCGTGACTTGCTTTCTATTATACACCCCTTTCTCATCTCCCACTGATGATTTTCCTTCATCTGAGGTCCTTTCTCGTTATTTCATATGTGAAATGTAAGGGCGGTATAGCTGTGATATCCATGCAATGAAGGCTTGTAGTTGCCGTAATCACGAGCTCAAACACTAGTACCCCATATACGACAGTTTATAAGAAGAACAGTGAGGTCCGACTTGCTCGGCATCCCAAATCGGCAACATGTGTCGCTGGTCGAGGATGCTGGACAAGGTCATGGTCGGTTGATCACGGGTTTTGATCCCTCACAGGACCGCGATGGAACGACCACCCTTTCTTCTTGTTCCTTATGAAGTGCAAACCCCTTACTATGATATAGGATTTTCTATGTTTAGTGCGGGTGGACATGGTGCAAAACATAAAGCCTCGCATTGCGAAAAAGGTGTTGTGCATACAAAAGGAAGGAGAGGAGGTGGCCACTTGATCGCGACCGAGCAGAAACCCATTCTTCATGGTTTCATTACACGCAAGCCACATTCACACCCTACCATAAGTAACGGTTGGGTCTTTGACGTGCTGGTTTTGTGCAGAACTTTGCTAGGCTTCGCAGTAGCGGGGCCTAATAGGCTCACTTGCATTACATGGGAAGTTTTGGACCCCCGGACGAAGCAAAAGACAGCCCCTCCAACGACGAGTAATCCCTTAGAAAGGGGTTTGTGACTTGTCGAGATAAATGATGACATTAGCACGCCACCCACATGCATGCGGCCTTGACATGGTGATCACCTTACTTCGTTTTTAACGTATCCTTCACTTTCATGACCTATGGGTATGGTGTCATGAGAGAGTAAAGTGTTGAAAATGGGATGGTGAATATTAGAGTCATGAATGTAGAAGTTTTTTGACAAACATATGGGCATGGGATCTCAAATGATGGAAAATCATCTGTGAGATGAGAAAGGGGTGTCCACTAACATGGAGTGCTCACCATGAGTGGGCAGAAGCAGCCTTCACCACCAACCAGCTACGGCCCACGTTGACGATTGGAAAAGGTGCCGAGCAAAGCGGCTCCGCAGGGAGCCGCTTTCAAATTTTCATTTGCAATTTAGTGCCCGAACAATTGATGCGAAATCTGGTCACTTTTTGTTAGTGTTGTGCTCAGCTCATGTGCACCATGAATGAATCTGGCCCCAGACAAATGAATGAAGTATGGGTCAAACACATCAGATGCCAAGAGAGAGAGAGAGCCTTAGACCTGTGATTTGGAGATCCAACTCCTTACTTGAGAGATCCTTGCTCTATCTTTTGCGCCCGTCATCAAAACGAAGGAGGGATCAAGTGAGTTAGAGACACAGTTACAAGTACTGAACATCAACCAAAATGAACATATGTATGCATGTGTTGGCCACTTTAAAGTTGAATTTCCCCATGGAGTTAGGTATTTCAACCCCCCAAAGTTAAAAATTTCATGGTTAAGAATCTTTTGGAGTGAATGATAGTTGCATTATAGTATGCAAAAAACACATTTTCCTTTATTTTTATGAAACACCCGTAGGACCTAACACAGAGGTTAAGGACAACAAGAAGCACGACTTTTTGTCGCTACAAAATCCCACCATTACCTACAAAAAAACTCCTTTCACCCAAATTCCCCCATAAGCGGATGACTGGTGAAAAAATCCACCTTGACAAGGCGCTGAGGGGTTTGCACACGGGATCATCCCATCAGAAGGCCTTTGATTGATGGTACTGCAAAAATCCTGACCCCCCCTTGTTTTGTTACCCATGACCCTCATATACCCCTGAGTCGGAATAATAAACCTCATTCGCCCCTCCGTCGGAACAATAAGCCTCATACACTCCTCTGTTGGAACAATCAGCCCCATTTGCCCCTGTCCAACAAAAACAAGGCCTATCCGTCCCCCCCCCCCTGTTTTCACCACGCTCAAAGAGCGATGCATGTTTCTGCTTGAACATGGTGAAAGCGGGCATGCCTGGTAGTTTCGAGGGGTGGGGGGGGGAGGTGTGGTGGGGGGTTGGGGGGGGGGCACATCGTTGGGGATTCCAGCGGACGGGCGTCTGTAGGAATCCCCCTTTCACGTAGTCTTGTCCTTGCAAGGAAGGTACTCGATTTCATTGTCAATGATAGTTCATGGTGGAAGTTGCAAGGACAAGAATACAAGAATTTCAAACCTAAGCTATTGGGGTCTTTGGTGATCAAAGAAATGCAGACACCTGACGTTGCAGCATTCACATCTCGGGTGGATAGCCATGCTAACCATCCGATGTTCCACAACAGTTGAATCGAGATGTATAGGTATCCAAACAAACACTTCCAGAAACGTGTTCTTGCCACTACCTTTAGATGGAGAGTAGGACACAAAGCATGTGGTCAAAGATAGACGTAGACACCACCGACGGGTAAGCATGCTCGAGTACATAATAAAGTAGCAGCGCTACAACGCATTACATAAGAATCCTATAAAAACTCCCCAGATCCCGATCCACATATCGATGACTGTCTATGTCCACATCAACCAACGTCTTCCAAAGCACCTAGATCAAGCAGCCAAAGGCAGGGAATTGCTCTGTTCCCTATGTACACAATTTCCTGATCTTTGCATGAGTGTATTTCTGTCCTTACATTCATGGCCTACTAACCTTTGGATTTATTTGTTGTTTGGTCAAGGGGATTTTGCCCACCTGTCCTGGCCTCTGGTGTTTTGTTCTGGAAGGTTTTGTATAGCATGCGTGAACTTAAGCTCTTGCATGATGCATTTGTCAGATGTCATACACTGAAGTCCAAACATTGCTATAGGGATTTTAAACTCCCAGTGACTTCAGAGAAAACGCTACTGATGACTTAGTGTAGGTAAAGTTGAATGATTCGAGTGTCCGTAGTCCCTTTTACCTTTCCACCTTGTCCCCTCATTCTCGGTCCAAACAAGGAGGGCTGTAGTACAACCCCATGGGATCACATGAGTATCACATAAATCAAATTTAGAAAGGGGAAAATTTTAGCTTGTTTTTTGCATGGTGGCAAAAATCGTGGTGTGGGGAGAAACCATGGGAATTTCATGACAATCACTTTTCTGTTGTCCCTTGCTTTGTTGCTTGCACTCCAACCTCTTCTTTGCCTATCTTCTCTTGAAACATGAGACAACAAAGGAAAAAGACATGAAGGCATTAGCCTTGCCCTCAAGGCCATCGCGGCCTCATGGCTCTCAATCAAGCCACTTGCTCAATTGACGGCTGGTGGCTGGCTAAGTCAGACACCATCCAACTAGTCGGTTGCCAAAAGGCCAATGGCTAGCAAGTGGCTGGTCATCCAGCCCTCAACGTGACAAGCAATGGCTCGTTGCCAACCCCTTGCTTTTGCAAGGTGGGAGGACCAAAACGACCCTCCTGCTGCATTCCTCCCCACTTGTTATCATCTGTCTCAGATCATGGAGAATTTGGACAGTGTGATATTGAAGCACTGATATTGTGGGAGAAATGCAATGTATTCAAAGAACCAACTAAGATGTGAATGTGTACTTTGACATCTTGAGCTAGGCTACAATATGTTGGATAGTACAACTAGTGACATCCCCCTGCATGATGAGCATCCACATCAAAGCCACATTGGATGTCCATAACCTACAATGGTGTCTGCCAATTAATGTTGCTCAATGGTTATGTTGTTCACTATGTCCGTGTTCAAGTAGTGCCGCCTGCCATACACCTATCCGTTTCACGTGCCATCTTAGTCCGATGATTGCTGACCACCCAAGTAGGGGAACAAGAGGGTGGTGTTGCTGGTGCCAATTTGTGCTCCAAATATGTTTTTTCTCAGGTTCACGACCAGCCCAATACGCAGCATACTTCCTCGCAACCCACCATTGGATTACACGCAATCAGTGTTGGTGTACGCATAAAACATTCCATCATGCATCTACAACAGTGGTTGCTTGTGGCTGTTGAGCTATTTCTTCCAGTGCAAATGGAGCCAGTAGACTCACATGAAATACATCATGTGTCATCATCCCTTTTGTAAGAAGCAACAACTAAGCCACTCACCCAATGTTTGTAAAAGGAGATGGCCTAATCTATGTTAGCAGAGTTTTTTTCATCCTAAGTAGCTCTAGCCAAAGGTTTTTGGTGCTGAGAAACACCGGCTCACCAAAAACAATGAGACCTCAGGGTGAATACTTCCAACATATGCCCTATTTGTTTGCAAAGCTGCTCGAGGATAACAGTTCACCTCTGGTATGAGTCTATGCATCCAACAAAGGCTCGAGCAAAGAAAACATGTCCCTCTTTCCCCCCACCCTTCACCAATCAAGCGGGGACCACTAGATGCTAGGTCTCAACACAATTGGTGAGAGTTTTATTATTTCTTTTACAGTATTCTTCATCATAGGCTCTATCAATGCAAGGGATAATTTCCAATCATCCTTGGAAGAATCCACATGAATGCAAATCATCAGCTCCAAAGTGTGATTCATTCACTCGGTTTGTCTGGCATTTCCAAGGTGGAATGCAATGGAATTGCCGCAATTGTTCTCAAAGTGCTCATTCAATAATGTCTCAAACTTACTGGCAGATTTTTCTTCTTTGGTGTGGGTAATACTCAACGGAAAGCCATGGTATTTCTTCTTACCCTCAAGGAAGGTACTAGTTGTTTTGTTTGCATTCACACTTTGTGGTTGTTGGTACTAAATGTGTCATCTCTATGAGATGGTCTACAACCAACAGTATAACATCATGCACATCAAAAAGACCAACAATGAATTCCATTAAGGCACACTCCCGTTATGTCCTTTGAATGGGGAGTTCTTGGAGGATTTCAACAAACCTCCTGTTTCTAGGCTTGTTTTCAAGAAATGGATCACATGTCATGTAATGTTTGAAGAATCCAACACCCCATCCTTGCCAATGATAACATGTTGAGAGCACTTGTTGCATCTTTTATGGCCCCACATGTATTTCCATGAACTGACTATGGAACCGATAGATGATATCTCTTAGAACATCTCACGAGTCTGGCATAATTACATAACATCTATGCCAAGAGATCATTACCACTTCCACCGATCCATGCTTGTCCATATTCTGATAGATTTGAAACCAAGAACCCACCAATTTGCCCATTCGGATCCTATTCATGGAGCCATCGCATCTTCCTTGATGTTATGGCCACAAAGCATCCACCAGTTCCATCCTTTGTTTTATCTCCACATGTTGTCGGGTTGGTTGATTGGTCATGCTTGTACACCCTGGCCAGAAATCCCATGTAAAAACAAATTGACTAAGGTATCTTCTCGTGGGCACGCTGTATTGAACTTTTTTTTTGCATTTAGAAAAAATGACAATGAGATGAGGTTGATCACAAATTTTATGTCCCACATTGTGCCCTTGATTTGATAAGACATCTTAGTGGCAAGAACCATAGCAAGGATTTTTGCTCACAAAAATTGTTTTGTACTTTAACCAATTGAGCCTTTGGCCCTCAAATGCGACTAGGTACACAATGCTTGCTCTAATTCTTACCCCCCAAACACATTGAACCATATCCCCCACGTCTGCGATGTATATTGAGGAGCTAAAACGGACAATGTAGAATAAATCTCTTTAAATTCAAGAATATTTGTCATGTGGAAAGATGTCCATTTCAAGTGGGTGTCGTTTTTCAAGAGACTTGTAATTAGTGCTCATAGGGATGAATTCCCTTACACGAATTGATTGAAGTAACATGTAAGAAGCAAGAAAGACCGAACTTGCCTGGCATTCTTTGCGCATAGTGCTGGTGCACTAGGGCTTGGATTTTTTTGTGGATTGACATAGATGCCGCCCTTGGAAACAAAATGATTCAAGGTACTTGAGCTCATCTTGTGTAAACTTGCACTTGCCCACTTTTACACGTGATTTTTTTACTGGATGATTGCAATGCCGTTGTGTATTTCTTATGTGATCTTCCATCATTTCATAGATAACCATGATGTCATGCAGATAACCCAACAAAACTGGCCTTGGCAGGCGTTCAATTCATTTCCCCTGAAAAAAATACCAAGGTATTTTCAGTCCAGAACATAGAATCTGAAACTTAGAATGCCCCGTGTGTGCTTGGAACTCCATGATGGGCAAATGACCGTATGAGATATGAACCTGATAGCATCCTTCAGACAGATATAAGGACGAGGTTATTCGTAAGGGCCAAATAGCTCCCGTATCCATAAGATGCAAAGTGTGACTGTCATACGCCCAGCACTGGCTAAAAAAACTCAGAAGCCCACTAAAAAACCATGCTTGCTTGCGGCGTGCGTTGACAGGTGAGCAAGACAAACAATCGCATGGGCACATCGCTTTCACATGAGAATCGCGAGGGGGTGATGACCCCTTTGATTTCTTTGACACGCAAACCCCCTCGTTCAATATAGGGTTTTGTATGTTTCACGCGGGCGGAGCCCGCGCAAATCATACAACACCCTAAATCAAATTGTGGGGTTTGCGTGTAAAAAAAAGGGGGTCATTGCTCCCTTGCAATAAAGCAAAAACACCCCTCTCTTGTTTTTGACCTTTTTTATGCACGCAAACCTGTTCTTTCAACGCCCAAACCTCCATCAACCCCTACCCCTAATTACATTTGGCGTTTTGGGGCCTTTTTTCTGCACAGGCTCCTATAGGGCCCCAATGTAGCGGGGCCTAGCAGGTTCCCTTTCGACGCACGAGGATTCGCGAAGTCCCCTCAAACTCTAAACAAACCTCCCCACGCTAGTATCACAAATCCTTCAATGACGGGGTTTATGACACCAGTGGGAGCACCGCACGCCATGCGTCATTGACGCATGGCATGCGGCCTCATCATACATTCTTTCCTGTTTTTCTTTGTAACTGGCATGGTGGTAGCGGCGTCCGATGGGTAGCCGGGTTGTTTTTACTCGACGACGGACAGATGAGCCATTTAGTTCCAAAACTGGGTATGTTTGACTTGTACCCTATCTTTTAGACTTGGATTTGTTCAAAGAGGAACTAAGTCCATGATAGGAGGAATCAAATCATCATCGTTGTTTTGTTCAACACTCTATATTCCATGCACGTCCATAAACCAAAATCCTTTTGTTCGCAAAATGATCAATGAGCCACGTAGTGAGCTACTCAACATAACCTACCATTTTGCAAGGTGCACCTTGATTTGGCACTTGGCCTCTTGCCTTTGTGCTAGACTGATGCGATTCATGTATCTAAATCGAGGAGTTACCTATGGCTAGAGACAAAAACATGTGGCCCATGTATCTTTCATATGGAACCCTAGCCAGTGGATCTTGGAATACGTTAGAGAGATCCACCAAGAGAGTTTTGATATCTCGTATCGTGTCTTCCTTCTCCTCATCCTCCACTTTCTGTTGTTTGGTCAAGCAATATCGGCACCCCCATCAAATAACATTTTAAACTTGCATCGCATACAAGCAGTTGTAGACACCATGGTACACTTATATTCTTGGAATGAAGGCAAATAAATTCTGACCCCTGTAGAGGGTCTTACACTTTGACCTGATGCACATCGAAGCCTTGTTCTCTTGGAGCCAAGTGTTCCATATAACCACGTCAAAAGAGCCAATAAGGTTGGAGCGTTCAACGCCATGCAGTGTGTGTACCCTTGAATGCAATCACTTTCTTCACAAGAACAGGTCACGAGTATCGTACAAACATAACAAGAAACAAGCATGCTATCTAATGGCTCGTGTTTTGAGGGCCACCTGTTGCATGAAGCCCAGGTTGATGAAGGGATTATCTCCTCTAATGATAACCAATGCATTCGTCTAAGCACCTGGCAGGTTTCCTCTAAATCATACTATCATGTTGCCTCTACTCTTTCAAATGAAAAGGAATAAGATCGAAAAAAAATGTGTGGTAGATGGAACATGTGTACGTTGGACACCAGAACTCCAATGCTTCATCCACTAAGATCAATATTTCTGATGTAATGTACAGGTAGTGATTAATTTCCAATGTTTAAACTTGGAAAAAACAAAAACCATCTCTATGGGGACCGTTTTCCTTTGTTACATTATCACATACTTCCCGCACAATGGTTAGCATCGTCACTGCTAAACTGTTTCCATTTTGTATTTTTTTTCCAAAGATGAAATGTCGAGGGGGCAATGGAGATCAACAAGTATGGAATTTTGTCATAACAGAGATAAAATAATAGAGATGTTGGAATTTTCAAGAAACTCCAACTGTTTTACATCCTTTTCACAAGACATGAGCCCACAGTTGCNAGTCGCGCGATACAGTAGGCGCCGTACGTACAACAGCAGCACGTGCATGGATTTGCTCGCTAAGTGAGCAAATCCATTTACGTGTCACTATGAATGCGCGACGGTCCACGTGACGTGGACTGTCGCGCATCCACTGCACCCGAGCTCGGTCTAAAAATTCATACAAGTAGAAAAAAATGACTACGCGATCAAGATACAAATGTGGATGAACCCAGGCACAAAAAAAGCAAAAAATGGAAGTGATACCTTGAATTCGACGATTGTACTCTGGAATTATATCGGTGGCATGTTTGAATTCGATGAAAGTTCGTTTTCGACGAATTTCGACTAGCAAAAAAGGTATTAATATCGAAATCAACGATTACTGGGGTACATCATATCCTTGTTTCCATAGAGATGTGCCCATGCACACATCATCCATCCCACAGTAGAATCCTTCACCTTTCGCATGACGAAGTTCACTTGGGAGTAATCGGGCACTTTCTTTCCCACTCATGACATGTAGCCCTTACGTATGGTAGTTTCTACATGCCCATATGTGCAAGCTCTGGCTTGCTCATTCACCCTGCGAGGATGTAGGGAATTTGGATCCATGAATAACGCTCGTGGACCCGCAACTTGAAACTTCCACCGGCCTTTGGCCTCTATGCATAAAAAGCCAGTAGCAGCTTACATGTTGCGGTTTCTAGGCCATAATCCCTGAAATCATGAATGAAGTAAGGACTCCACCACCATGGTAATGTCATGCTCCAACGTCCTAACATTCTCCCAATGGCTCTGAGTGTGCATGACGTGCCGTTTGTCGTTCTGGAGCACCATGTCCATGTTTTTTGCCTTGAGGGTGAAATGGTGTCATTTTACTGTTCCAAATGGCACTACAACAAAATGCCTTCCACGTTTGACACGATGAGTACGGTGACCTGCATAGTGTCCTCCTTTCTACAAACCTTCATCATGGGAACTCATTTGGACGTGAATGTGTAGCATGTAATCGGTACAAGGTGGACACACGTGTTGTCCGGGTTGACCACCATACTTTTACTTCATCATGCACAAAAACATGGAAGGCCCCATGCTGGAACATCTATGTGGCACACTTCGCCCAGCTGTCACGTAGTTTGTGTTATGCAGATGTTCCACGGACCCATGTCGAATGCAGTTTGGATTTGACAAACTTGCGACACCACGACCGGCTGAACATGCCATCCGATGTTTTGACACGCTGTATGGATAGGCCATGCACTTTGACGATGGCGACGACATTCTCTTGGATGGAAGTGCTACAGANTTGTATTTTTTTTCCAAAGATGAAATGTCGAGGGGGCAATGGAGATCAACAAGTATGGAATTTTGTCATAACAGAGATAAAATAATAGAGATGTTGGAATTTTCAAGAAACTCCAACTGTTTTACATCCTTTTCACAAGACATGAGCCCACAGTTGCGATCTACTTGCCCTCCTTGGCGGTCACCACTAAGTTGCTCAAGTAGGGGAAAACCCGTGCCAAGTCTATGTTTGTTTTGACAACCATACGCGTTTCCACGACCATGACCCTATCCACAGCCCTAGCTATGCTTGCCCACAGCACCATCTGCATGGGGTACTGTAGCTACAACCAGTACCGTGGCCTCTTATCCACCACTAGTTGCCTTGGCAAAGTTAGCCTCAAGGTGGCCAAGCTACATGAAAGGCAACGTTAGGATACTCAAACGATGCCCAAAGGTAAATGTTGTCACAAATAAGCTTATGGTTGGGGGCCTTCTATCTGTCATTCATCATGTTTGAAAAGTTCACATGTTGCTTATCCTTAGCTTCACCTCGTTATTCCAGTCCCCCAAGTCCCCACTGTGTCAACATGCATGTTGCATCCAAAACAAGAAGCCGTGTTTGGCCACGTAGACAAGGAGTGATTTTAGCTTTCATCGTGTATCTTACTAATGTAGTCACGCAACAAACTCTGACTTTTTAATCTTGGCCTCTTCTATTNTTTACTTCATCATGCACAAAAACATGGAAGGCCCCATGCTGGAACATCTATGTGGCACACTTCGCCCAGCTGTCACGTAGTTTGTGTTATGCAGATGTTCCACGGACCCATGTCGAATGCAGTTTGGATTTGACAAACTTGCGACACCACGACCGGCTGAACATGCCATCCGATGTTTTGACACGCTGTATGGATAGGCCATGCACTTTGACGATGGCGACGACATTCTCTTGGATGGAAGTGCTACAGAGCGACGTGCCACTGTAGCGTACGAGCCGCAAGTGTGTGGTTGATTGTGCGTGAATGTGACGCAACCGTGTTGCGGATGATAAGAGTTCACACGTGTGATCTTGTTAACGAATCTTGTTGCATGGTTTGCATCGTGAAGTAGCCAATGATAAAACCTCTGTGAGCAAAGACNTGTCATTCATCATGTTTGAAAAGTTCACATGTTGCTTATCCTTAGCTTCACCTCGTTATTCCAGTCCCCCAAGTCCCCACTGTGTCAACATGCATGTTGCATCCAAAACAAGAAGCCGTGTTTGGCCACGTAGACAAGGAGTGATTTTAGCTTTCATCGTGTATCTTACTAATGTAGTCACGCAACAAACTCTGACTTTTTAATCTTGGCCTCTTCTATTAGTGATAGTCTTGTCCTTTTAGTTCGTGTTGTCAAGATCATCACAAAAATACTCCGACAAGTATTCGAGGTACATGCATGGTTGGTTTCCATCATCCCTGATAAAGTCATTGACTTTCCGCATGTGCGTGGTGAACTCGCACCAATAGGAATCAAGCGAGCTACCTAGCTATGTGAAGCTCGTCAGTTTGTTGAAGGCCTTGTGTGCCTCCTTGTGTTGGATATGTCTATGACACATGATAGAATAAGGGCATTCCACAACATCAAATACCACTGTAAGTGAGGTTGTGGGGTAACGCACTCCATGACCACAGACTTGAAGCGCTTTTCCTCAAGTCGCCTTGCCGCAAGCAAACTCCATTGATTGAGGGGAGTATCGTGGACGCACACAAAATGCTCCATGTAGTTAATCTAGTAAGTCTTAT
>SZWC01027302.1:11056-25749 GCA_023375785.1 Penium margaritaceum | reverse complement strand
CGATGTGTTTGACTGTACGGTTGTGTTCGCAGCGCTATGTCATGCCTAGGGTTCAAGTTTCATGATTTTCTGGCACTTTTTGCGCCGGGGACTAGTAGATGTTGCCTGGGTTTAGAGAGCCATAACTCCTCACTGTTGTTTTTCTACCTAAATCTGAACACACGAGTGCGTTTGCAGTGTGCATATCATGATTTCGTTCAGTTTTCAAGCAAAACGGACGACGCCCAAGTTTGGGTTGTCGGCCGTCTGGCAGGGCTCACCGAGAAAACATGCGTGTGAGAAAATAGGTCTATTTTCTTATTGGCTTAGAACCTAAGTAACAAGCTCTACAGAGCTGGGGGGGGGGGGAGCTAGATTTTGGAGGGGTCTCCCATTGTTGCTCATTCCTTCTTCTTAATCAATCACTTCTAGTTTTGAGCTGCTTTCTATCTCCAACACTAGCGCGCGCATCTTTGAGTAACAAACCCAGAGCACTCAGACTTAGACTCTAGAGCGAAATACTGAGGGAGCAGCTAGCTAAGCGACGAGCGTGGAAGCCCCCACGCTACATTAGCAACTAAACTGCCTAACATGCACTTAAGATTAGTTTCCAGCTTGGTATCATATCAGAGCGCAGAAACAACAGCAGGCAACTCGCTATTAGGTTCCTGACTATGCCGACGAACACCCATACACGCCAGTGCACGGGAAATGCTGCCGGATTTTTCCTGGCAGCATTGCCCCGCCTTGTGACACCATCCGATTTCTTCCCACGGCCACTGGGCCACGGGAAATGTTGCCGGATTATTTCTAGCAGCACTGACCCCCACGCGTGATATGAGGAGGTGAGCGGCAGGCGGCGTCAAGTACCTGCTTACGACAACGCACGCGGCAACGTCAACCAGGTGCAGTGACTGGCAGCAGAAACAAGCAGCACCAGTAGCTTGCAACGACAGCTGTAGCTTGCAATGGTAGTGAGCAGTGGCAGCAACAGCCAACAACAATTGTGTGCAACAGCAGCAGCCGACAGTAACAGCAGCTCATGGCAGCTCGCAGCAGTAGTAGCTCGCGATAACAAGCGGCAGTATCAGCTCATACTAACAGCAACAAACAGTAACAACAGCAGGCTGCAGCAGCAGTACCAAGCAGTAGCCAGCATCAGCCAGCAGCTGCTAGAAGCAGCAACTGCAGCAACAACTAGTAGTAGGAGGAGTTGCACCTTCTCGCAGCACGCTGCTCGTAGTGAACTTGTTACTCGCAGCAAATAGCGGGCGACAAGCCACAAGCAGCGAGCTCGTTGCTCGCAGCTCGCTGCTCATAGCGAGTAGTGAGCTCGTTGTGACAAACAAAAAAAGGGGAACATAAAGAAATTGCCCACTCCACAAGTGGCCTTGCAGTGGATGCAGCCACCGCCACAGCCGCTGTAGCAGCCATAGTAGCCGTAGCAGCAAGCAGTAGCAATAGTAGTAGTAGCAAAAGCTGGTGCTTCTACAATAACAGCTATCGTAGTAGTAGCATCAACTACAATAGTAGTAGTAACTGCTGCTGCACCAACAACCGCAGAAGAAGCAATAGTAGTTGTAGCAGTACACCAACAGCAGCAGCAACAACATCGGTGGCAGCAGCAGCAACAGCAATAGCAGTAGTAGTGGCAGCAACGGCAACCAGAGTAGTAGTAGCTACTGCCCTACAGCTGACACAGCAGCGGCTCCAGCAATGATCGTTGCTGATGTCTGCCATCCTCAGCTGACGTTACTGCTCATGTAACTGCTGATGTCACCAACAAAAAAAGGGGGGAATAAGGAGGGGACACAAAACACCATGGCAGAGAACAAAGAAGGGTTCTCCTTTGTTGGAGGACCCCCCTCCCTACAACAATTGGAGTAGTTGCAAGAAGAGTAGCAGTGGTTGCCGCCACTGTTACAACATCAGCAGTAATAACAACAGCTGTAGTAGTAGTAGCAACAGTAGTAGCAAAAATAGCAGCATTCATGCCAGCAACAGTAGCAATAGCAACAACAGCAACCGTAGAAATTATAGTAGCAGTTGTAGGAGTAGCAACAACAGGAGCAGCAGCAGTAGCAGTAGTGGCAGCCACAACAACAGCAGTAGTAGTAGCAATAGCAATAGTAACAGCAGCACCACCACCACCACCAAAACCCCGCAGGCTCTGCCATAGGTCATATTGTTACAAGAAATCCGCTCGCTGCTTTGCACGAGCAGCTCGCAACGCTGACACTCTTGCTAGCGACACTTCCGCTACCGACACTGCTATTGTAAGAGCAGCTGCAATAGTAGCNAACAAAAAAAGGGGGGAATAAGGAGGGGACACAAAACACCATGGCAGAGAACAAAGAAGGGTTCTCCTTTGTTGGAGGACCCCCCTCCCTACAACAATTGGAGTAGTTGCAAGAAGAGTAGCAGTGGTTGCCGCCACTGTTACAACATCAGCAGTAATAACAACAGCTGTAGTAGTAGTAGCAACAGTAGTAGCAAAAATAGCAGCATTCATGCCAGCAATAGTAGCAATAGCAACAACAGCAACCGTAGCAATTGTAGTAGCAGTTGTAGGAGTAGCAACAACAGGAGCAGCAGCAGTAGCAGTAGTGGCAGCCACAACAACAGCAGTAGTAGTAGCAATAGCAACAACAGCAACCGTAGCAATTGTAGTAGCAGTTGTAGGAGTAGCAACAACAGGAGCAGCAGCAGTAGCAGTAGTGGCAGCCACAACAACAGCAGTAGTAGTAGCAATAGCAATAGTAACAGCAGCAGCACCACCACCACCAAAACCCCGCAGGCTCTGCCATAGGTCATATTGTTACAAGAAATCCGCTCGCTGCTTTGCACGAGCAGCTCGCAACGCTGACACTCTTGCTAGCGACACTTCCGCTACCGACACTGCTATTGTAAGAGCAGCTGCAATAGTAGCATCAGCAACCCCCACTGCAATAGCAGCAGTAGTTGTCGTAATAGTAAAAGCATTATCCACAAGTACCTTTTTACCCAGGTATGCAAGCCCTACACTCTCCTACGCCACGCAGTGCCTGGCAGAGCAACACACCCAACGCCAACAGTTGACGGTGACGTCAGTCCTAGGCCCCACTCTAGGTGTCGGTCGCAGGCCAAAGGACTTCAAAACCATGCCGCTGGTGCTTTTGTCTGGCAAGCAGTTCCGGAGCTGGGAGCTCAACTTCTGGATCCGAGCACAGGGCGAGAACTTGTGGTCCTATCATGTCCTTCCCTTTGACTCCACCCAAGTCGACCAGGTGTATGACGTTGGTCGCACCGTGTGTGCCCTTGTCCTTGTGGCCCCTCCAGCTGCACGTCTGGCCCTCAAGCCCTTCCTCTACGACCTCACCACCGACGTCCTCCTTGATTTGGCAGCGGCTTGGCGTTACCTCCGTGGCCGTTGCTGACCCAGCACTAGCTGTGTCTTTCGGCGCCACCTTGTCGAGCAAGAAGAAGCNCGGGCACAGGGCGAGAACTTGTGGTCCTATCATGTCCTTCCCTTTGACTCCACCCAAGTCGACCAGGTGTATGACGTTGGTCGCACCGTGTGTGCCCTTGTCCTTGTGGCCCCTCCAGCTGTACGTCTAGCCCTCAAGCCCTTCCTCTACGACCTCACCACCGACGTCCTCCTTGATTTGGCAGCGGCTTGGCGTTACCTCCGTGGCCGTTGCTGACCCAGCACTAGCTGTGTCTTTCGGCGCCACCTTGTCGAGCAAGAAGAAGCGTAGGGACAAGAAGGGCAAGGGCCCACAACAGCAGTCTAGCTGATCCTGCGGTGTCAAGCTCGTCTACCATAGCTGTGGGCAGACAGGACACGAGTGGTACACATGTCCTCTCCTGACTGACGAGGCTCGCATCATTGCCACCATGCGTCGCCTTGCCACCACTGTCGTGATCAGCGCTGCTCCTATTACACCTTTGCCGCTCGTGACAACTCCACCACAGTATCTTTCACAGCCATCTGTGCCCGCTCCTTCGTCATAGGTGCCTCCAGCAGCATCTCCCTCCTCCTTCCTAGAATCCAGTGCCATTACACCCTAGTCGGTCTACTCCATTGGACCCTCCATACGCAAGCGTCACCTGGAGTAGTTCATCGCACTTCAGCTTGGCCTTCCTTGCCCTCCTCCCTAAGGAAGTGCAAGTTACGTGTTCACTAGTACCTCCCCACCCTGCATGATGGAGTTTCTTCTGCAGTCTTGTCCTGTCCCTTTGTCCACACCGTCCTCTGCCTTGCCTCTTCGTGATGACGACTCTTGGCTAGATGATTGGAAGTCCTGGATTGCACCCCAGTTATCTCTCGTCCATTGCCATGTGACTGTCATGGACCTTGCCACACCGGTCTAGGATTCGTAAGAGACCTGGATCACCGACTCTGGGGCCACCCATCACATGACAGACTCGCTTGAGGCCTTCAATGNCTTTGCCGCTCGTGACAACTCCACCACAGTATCTTTCACAGCCATCTGTGCCCGCTCCTTCGTCATAGGTGCCTCCAGCAGCATCTCCCTCCTCCTTCCTAGAATCCAGTGCCATTACACCCTAGTCGGTCTACTCCATTGGACCCTCCATACGCAAGCGTCACCTGGAGTAGTTCATCGCACTTCAGCTTGGCCTTCCTTGCCCTCCTCCCTAAGGAAGTGCAAGTTACATGTTCACTAGTACCTCCCCACCCTGCATGATGGAGTTTGTTCTGCAGTCTTGTCCTGTCCCTTTGTCCACACCGTCCTCTGCCTTGCCTCTTCGTGATGACGACTCTTGGCTAGATGATTGGCAGTCCTGGATTGCACCCCAGTTATCTCTCGTCCATTGCCATGTGACTGTCATGGACCTTGCCACACCGGTCTAGGATTCGTAAGAGACCTGGATCACCGACTCTGGGGCCACCCATCACATGACAGACTCGCTTGAGGCCTTCAATGTCCTTGGTCATGTCACAAATGTCACTGGGGCTTGGACGAATTCTAGTCAAGTGTTACCCGTTCGTGGTGTGAGCGTCGTTCATTTACGTGGTCTTGCTAGTGATGTCTTCATGACTGATGTCCTCTTTGTCCCTGGCCTTGAGTTCAGCCTCCTGTCTTTCACAACCCTTGATTGCATGAGCATGGACATTCTGCATTTGTGTGGTGTGGGCAGTATGTTTTTGCGTCCATCAGGTCGTGTCGTTTTTCATGCCACCACCAGTGTCAACCTGTGGCACATACCGCACCTGTCCGCTTCTACCTCTGTCCCCTTCTCATCGGCCGACATGGGCCACGTGTCTGTTACTAGCACACAGTCTCTGCATCAAACGCGTCTCCTGCATCGGCGCCTCTTTCATGTCCACTCCACCGCTATTGACAGCATGCTTTACACCCAGCCAGCCACAGGCCTTGACCTAGCCACGTGTCCTCTGTCGTGTCCCACCGACTGCATTGATTGTGCTCAGGGGAAGATTCACCGTTCCACCTATCCCCTCTCTGCCTCTTGAGCGACCGCACCGATTGACTTGGTCTCCTCTGATTTCATGGGTCCTCTCCCGACAGAGTCCATCGGCGAGCACAATTGTTATGTCTCGACACTTACGGACGACTACTCTCGCTATTGCTGGGTCTTCTACCTTCGGCAGAAGATCAACGTCACTCCCACCATTTGAGACTGTCTTGTTTGTGCTGAACAAGAGTGTGGTCGCTCCCTCCATATCTTCCATTCCAATTGCAAGGATGAGTTTCTGGGGGAGACCACACTCTTCCCCACCTCTTGTGGTGTCCATCATGATATGTTGGCGCCTTACACGCCTTCCCAAAAAGGCTTCTCTAAGCGCTAGAACTGCAACCATGGCTGACACCGTCTCCACCATGCCTGTCAAATCCAACATCTCTGACGGCTTCTACTTAGAGGCCATGACCTACACGACGTGGGTCTGGAACCGGATTCCCCACGGACTCATTCCTTGTCTGTCCACACCATACCAGCACTGGTGTAGGGAGCGAGTCGACTTGCGCCCGACGTGGGTCTGGGGCTGCGTCGCCATTGTATGGCTGCTTCTCCCACACCAGGGTGGCAAGCTCGTGCCTCGCAGCCATCCTTGCACCTTCCTTCGCATCGTGCATTAGTCGAAGGCATGGCATTTCTGGGATACCACCCAGCACTACATCGTTGAGTCACGTGATGCCCTCTTCTTTGAGGACCTGTTTTCCTCCGACCTCCTTCGCTCCGACACGTTGATGTTCCTCCCGTCGTGTGGGGGAGTGGTGGGTCTGTCCTCTGTTCAGCCACATCCGGACGTTCCATCATTTGCGCCCGCGGATCTTTCTGCACCAGCTGCCCCATCTGTGTCCGACAGTCCCTCAGAGCAGGCTGCCCCATCTGTGTCCAATAGCCCCTCAAGGCCGGTTGCCCCGTTCGTGTCCGCTAGCCCCTCAACGTTGGCTGCCCCGTCCGTGCCCGCCAGTCCCTCATGGCCGGCTGCCCCGTCCGAGTCCGCCAAACCCTCAGCGCCGGCTGCCCCGTTTGCGTCCGCCATTCCCTTAGGGCCGGCTGCCGCGTTTGTGCCCGCCAGTCCCTCAAGGCTGGCTACCACGTCTGTGTTCGCCAGCCCCTCAGTTGCGGCTGCCCCGTTTGTCCCTGCCACCCCTTCAGGGTCGGCTGCCCCATCCGTGTCCGCCAAGCCCCTAGGGCCGGTTTCCCCGTCCATGTCCACCAGCACCTTAGGGCCGGCTATCCCGTCCATGTCCGTGAACCCCTAGGGCTGGCTGTCCTGTCCGTGTCTACCAGCTCCTTGGGACCGACTACCTCGTTTGTGTCCGCCAATCCCTCATGGTCGGCTGCCTCGTCCATGCCCACCAGTCCCTTAGGGCCGGCTACCCCGGTGCGCAACAAATGTGGTCTGTGCGAGTACCTTAGACCCAGACCGCTTCCCCACGTCCTCTCACGCCACGACCCCCTATCATCTCATGAGGCTCCTCACATTATGCCAGACCCACTTCCATAGTTGTGAGTGGGTACCCCTGCACCAAGGCAGTTGTGGCTTGGCCACACCGGCAGTCATGAATGACCTACATCCAGGGCTAGCTCTAGGCTATGCCTAGCTCCATCAAGAGTACTGGTATGCCGTTGCGACAATACTTACGCGGATGCCACCAGGGGTGCGAGAAATGCATGCCCTCACTATCTATTCCACAGAGCGACCAAAGGACCCCGACCACCTTGCGTGAGGCTTGTGCATCTCCCGAGGCCGCTCACTGGGAGGCTGCATGCACCGACAAGCTTGCTGCCATTCAGCAACACCACGTCTATGAGATCGTTGACCTCCCCGCGGACCGTCAGGCCATCGGCGCCAAGTTGACTACAGTAAAAGTGGAAGTCATATGGGTCCCTAGACAAGTACAAGGCCAGTCTCACAGGCAAGGTATTTCCTCAGTTCTGTGGGATCCACTATGATTAGATCTTCGCCCCGATCGGTCGGTTCTCCACTATCCGGTGATTGTTCAACCTGGTTGCCCAGCACGGATGGGAACTGCATGAGATGGATGTGAGCAACGCNCACGTCTATGAGATCGTTGACCTCCCCGCGGACCGTCAGGCCATCGGCGCCAAGTTGACTACAGTAAAAGTGGAAGTCATATGGGTCCCTAGACAAGTACAAGGCCAGTCTCACAGGCAAGGTATTTCCTCAGTTCTGTGGGATCCACTATGATTAGATCTTCGCCCCGATCGGTCGGTTCTCCACTATCCGGTGATTGTTCAACCTGGTTGCCCAGCACGGATGGGAACTGCATGAGATGGATGTGAGCAACGCAATTCTCCATGGTTCACTGGACGGCGAGGAGCTCTACATGGTGCAGGCCCCATGCCTTGACGATGGCTCCGACAAGGTCTTGAAGCTATAGAAGGCCCTTTATGGCTTGAAGCAATCACCACATTGTTGGAACCAGGAGATCAGTCGTACACTTCTTACCAGCAGCCTCCTTCGCAACTCTGCCGACCCCACGCTTTTCATCAGTCTGTAAGGTGAGACCCTCGTCATTGTTCTGGTCTATGTCGACGACCTACTCATTGCATCGCCGGATGCAGCTACCAACCTATGGGTCAAGGACTTGTTGCATGCTGCCTATGAGATGAAGGACCTTGGGCCAGCACGAGTCTTTCTGGGAATGGGGGTTCAGCATGATCGCTCCGTGGGCATCTTGCATGTCCATCAGGCCGCCTATGGCCAGACCTTGTCAAGGTGCTTCGCTGAGGATTTGCCCCTTGTGTCAAGAGCATCATCAACCATATTGCCCGATGGTCAGGCGATACTCAAAAGCTCTGATCCATCCGTGGTGGGGGATCCAACAGGCGTGACCACGTATCTGTACGTCATCCGGTCACTGATGTTCCTCGCGACAACGATGCGTCTAGAAATTGCATTTGCCATCAACCTCCTTGCATAGTTCTCTCAGGGGTCGCGTCACCTCCACTTTGAGGCCGCGATCCGAGTACTGTGCTATGTCATATCTACCCCATGGCGAGGCATCATGTTTCGGCGACAGCCGTCCGTTGTGGAGACACGATTCACCAAGAGACACCGAGCCGGCAGTGGACGGTAAGAGTCGTAACGGCTGGATCTTCCTTGTTGGCAGAAAGGCCATATCCTTACGCGGCGACAATCAAGGTTGCATTTCGCACAGCAGTGCTGGGGCTGAGTATGTGGCCCTTGGTTGCGCCGCTTATTGTCCGAGTTGTGTCAGTCGGTCCCGCCCATTACATTACACTTCCATGGCCATTGCTGACAATGATAGCATGCACCACACTTGCACAAAGTACATCAATGTCGAGTATCACTATGTGTGTGTGTGTGTGTGTGTGTGTGTGTGTGTGTGTGTGTGTGTGTGTGTGTGTGTGTTTGTTGTTGTATGACGGTAACATCAGCATTATGTGGGTGGAGACAGCACGGTAATAGGCTTATTTTCTTACCAAGGCATTGAAGCGTGACTCGTACAAAAAGGCTGTGAGTACAGTCGTTGTGTGTCCGTGAGATTCCCTCTCTCTCTCCCTGTCCGCTTGGTCTTCGTGCTCTCTGCCCGTCCATGTGCACTGCGCGTTTGAGTCATGGGGGAGTATTGGTTTTTGTCTCACATCTCTCACTTGTACTTTGTTGTGTCCACCCGGCTTGTGTACATCGGTTTGCCAATGACTGACGATGAGACGTGATGCTGATGGAGTGTCATCCGGTGGAGCTCACGCACGTTGACGTCTACATGCAGTTTGCTGGAGCCTCCTCCCTCCTTTGTGCTCAACTCCATCGGCAGATCTCCTTGGCAGTTGTGCCGCTGACAGGAACTATTGCTGCATATGCTGCCTGCACACGTCTAGCGTCGTGTTTGACGGTAGTGTTGCATTCGCAGCACTATGTCATACCTAGGGTCCAAGTTTCATGATTTCCTGGCACAGTTGGCACCGGGGACTAGNTTGTGTACATCGGTTTGCCAATGACTGACGATGAGACGTGATGCTGATGGAGTGTCATCCGGTGGAGCTCACGCACGTTGACGTCTACATGCAGTTTGCTGGAGCCTCCTCCCTCCTTTGTGCTCAACTCCATCGGCAGATCTCCTTGGCAGTTGTGCAGCTGACAGGAACTATTGCTGCATATGCTGCCTGCACACGTCCAGTGTCGTGTTTGACGGTAGTGTTGCATTCGCAGCACTATGTCATACCTAGGGTCCAAGTTTCATGATTTCCTGGCACAGTTGGCACCGGGGACTAGCGTAGATGTAGCCTGGGTTTAGGTAGCCATAACTCCTCACTGTTGTTTTTGTAGGCGATCCTGACCGTATGACTGCGTTTGCAGACTGTGTGTTATGGTCTGGTCCAGTTTTCAGGCAAAGCGGATGACGCCCGAGTTAGGGTTGTCGGTCGTCAGGCAGGGCTCACCGAGAAAGCTTGTCTGCCAAGAAAATAGGTCTATTTTCTGATGGGCTTAGAAACGGAGTAAAAAGCTCTACAGAGCTGGGGGTGAGCTAGATTTTGGAGGGGTCTTCCATTGTTGCTCATTCTTGTTTCTTAATCAGTCACTTCCAGTTTTCAACTGCATTCTGGCTCTAACGCTGGCGCACGCATCTCTCCGTAACAAACCCAGAGCACTCAGACTTAGACTCTAGAGGGACACACTAAGGGGTAAGTTGAATAAACAACAAGCATGGAAGCCAGCACACTGCATCATCAACGCAACTGCCCCAACCTGCGCTTCATATTAGTTTCCAGCTGTCTCATGTACACACAGTTTGACATTGGCTACCGGCAGGATTTTGGAGAAAATGCTGACAAAAATCATTGAAAATGTCTTCTCACGTGCGAAAATCAATGTTTCGACCATCCAAACCAACAAAGCAGCTGCGAGTTGGGAAATCCCACCCAACTCTCCATATGAACCACAACCAACCTCACCCATAGTGGCTAAAGTACCGTGTGTTCTCCTCGCATGATTCTAGGTTGTGCCAAGTTGCATCCATGCTCCACACTGAAACCCTTCAAAACTGTGTGGAGTGACAGGAGGTGTAATGGCAGCTGGCACGATAGGATGTGGAGGCATTGGAGAGAGTGAAGCTAGGGACCCATTATTTGTTTCCCTCATGTGGAGGCAAAAATGGATGTGAGGGCAAAAGTGCATGACAACGAATTAGCACAGAACATGTCATAGAAGAGTGCATTAACTTGTAAGTACAACGTACATTCCCTTCTTCAATCGCGAGTGCAGCAGTACTACGAATTCTATGTAACATGCAGTGGACTGTGAAGTGTGTAGCGAGATAGAAAGATAGTAAATTCTCAAAACGATGACCAAAATGGACATATATATTCTGTTTTGTTTTAGGGACATCACCCACTATTGACATTGATGGCACAAACATCTTAACTGTGCCCTTTCCAATAGCTTCCATTGTTCTTCTATGAAGATTTTGTGCATGGATTGTTGTGAAAAAGCACAGACTTACCATTACATTGTTCACTGTCCACTAGTCTACACACACACAAATCTGTGCATGACAGTAAATCAACATGGCTACCGTGCAAACCATGTGTCACCATGACACCCTCAAGGTCTACAACGACCTCGCTATCATCACCCACTCAAATAACATATGGCTTGTGCCATGGGCCAGCCAACAGCCTTTTAAACTTATCTCGTATACATTGATTGTTGCAGAAAGCTCACATGGTATAACACCCAGATACACTTTTTGGATCATGTGCATTATCTTGGTTTTGTGGTTGCTTGTGTTGGTTTTCACGCCTCTCTCTTTGTACTCTGTTGTGTCCTCCCGGCTTGTGTACATCGGCATGCAAATGACTAACGCCAAGACACGACGCTGTTGGAGTGTCGTTTGGTGGAGCCGACGCACGCTGAGGCCTACGTGCATGTTACTCAAGCCTCCTCCCTCCAACGTGCTCAACTCCATCGGAAGACCTTCTCGGCAGTCGTGCCGTCGGCAGTCACTGTCACTGCATTTGCTGTCTACATATGTCCAGTCCTAGGTCTGACTGTGCTGATGCATCTACAGCACCATGTTCTGCTTAGGGTCCAAGTTTCATAATATTTGGGCACTGTTGGGATCAAGGACTAGTGTAGACGCCGCCTAGGTTTAGGTGGCCATAACTCATTGCTGCTTTTTTTTAGGTGATTCTGACCACATGACTGCGTTTGTAGCATGCGTAGTATAATGTGGTTCAGTTTTGAGGCAAAACAGACGACACCTGGGTTTTGGGATGTCAGCTCTATGGCAGGGCTCGCTAAGAAAACCCTGGCTGCCATAAAATAGGTCATTTTTTTGACAGGCTTAGAAACTGAGTAACAAGCTCCACAGAGCTGGGGGGAGCTAGAACTTGGAGGGGTCTCCGATTGTTGCTCATTCTCACTTCCTTATTAGTCATTTCCAGTTTTCAGCGCTAACTCTGCCGCACGCATTTATGAATAACACTTGAGCTCTCTGACTTAGACTCTGGTGTCGCAGACAAGGGGCAGCCTAAGTAACGAGCATGGGATCCCGCATGCTGCATCAACAATACTACTGCCCCAACCTGTTGCGTTAGGTTTTTGAGCTCGGTATCAGAGATAGAGCACACAAGAAGCAACAAAACACCGGCAAATAAGTCTACTCAACACCGGCGGTCCCCTACATACGCCCGTGCAAGGGAAATGCTGTCGGATTTTATCTGGTAGCGTTCACCCACCGGGTGGCATCTTCAAAACGCTCTTGACGCGGGGGAAGTGCTGCCAATTTTCATTCAGTAGCACTCATCCCACGGCATTGGTAGTAGTGTAAGACTTGCGGCCAGCACGACAGGCCGACGCTGGAGCGGCGCCGATGCACATGGTGACAACACCACTAGGTAAGTATGCATCTGGTGTTTCCAGCACGGCAGTAACAACAACAGCCCGTAGCAAGCAGCATGCAGCAAGCAAGTAACGGCTGTTGCAGCAAGTAATAGCTGCTACAACAAGCAAGAGCGTGCAACAACTATAGTACCTGCAGCAACAGCAAGCAACAGTAGAAGCAACAGCGGCAACATTAATAGTAGTAAAAATTACAACAATGAGAAACAAGCAGCAACAGCAATACCAGGCAGTGGTAATGGAAAAGAGTAACAAGTAGCTAAAAACAGTGAGCAGTAGCAGTAGCAACCGGTAGCAGTAGCAGCAGTAGTAGTATTAGCTAGCAGCAATAGCCAGCAGCACGTAGAAGAAACTAACCGTGGGCAGTAGCAACAACAGTTGTGGGCAGAAGAAACAGTTGCGGGCACTAGCAACAGCAGCTCGCAGCAACAGTAGTAGTAGCGGCCCACAACAGCGGTAGCAATAGCAGCAGTAGTGGCTACAGCAGCAGCACGCAACTGCAGGAGTAGCGAGCAGTGACCACGAACGAGGAAAGAGAAAGAAGCAAAAAAAAATCTCAGAACTCTCGCACTGACCATAGTCAATGGCTTGGAGCAACACCCCCACCCTCGTTCCTGTTGCTGCACTAGCACTACCTACCGTAGCAGTTGTAACATGTAGTTGTAACAGCATATAATATCACTGCTACAGTAGCGACAGCCACAGCAGCTGTCGCCACAGTTGTATCACTTGTAGCAGCACCAGCTGCAGCCGGTGCAGCAGCAACAACAGTAATGGAAGATGTAGTAGCCGCAGTAGCAGGCACTGCAATAGTAGCAACAGCCGCCACAATAGCCACTATAGTAGCAACAGCAATAGTACTGGCAAGAGCAGTAGCATTTCTAGTGACGTGAGCTGCGAGTGCAGAAGTCACCGCTAACATCACTGCTTATGTCACCACCGACGTTATCGCTAACGTCAATGCTGACATCAACAAGAGCAGTAGCAAGAGCAAATTCAGTAGCCATAGTAGTAGTTGCTACAACAGCAGCAATAGTAGTAACAGTAGTAGCAACAGTAGTGGTCGTTGTAGAAGGAGCAGTAATGGTGGTAATAGCAGCAGCCGCAACAAGAGCAGCAGTAGCAACAGCAACTATAGCAAATGTAGTAGCAGCCATTGCAACAACAGTAATAGAAACAACAGCGGCAGCAGCTCCATAAGCATAGCAGCTAACGCGAGAGCGACTGCAGTAGCAGCGCAACAACCAAAACTAATGTCAGCCACCCTTGGCTGACATCACTACTAACGTCCCTGTTGAGGTCAACGGTAGTGATGACGTGAGTGTCGACGTCACTACTGACATCCCCAACAAGTTCAACACAAAAAAACCGATGGAATCATGGCTCAACGTGAGGAGGGGTCCTCATCTACGAGAGGACCCATTGGTCCCCCCATGCTACAGCAACTATAGTAGTTGCAACAAAAATAACAATAGTAGAAGCTACCGCCGCTCCACTAGCAACTACAGCAATAGCAATAACAACAACAGCTGTAGTAACAGCACAAACAGACACTATAGGAGGAGTAGCAATAGTAGCCGCAGCAAGAGCCAGTATAGTAGCAACAACAGCAACACTAATAGTAGTAGCAGCCGCTGAAGCAGCCAGTATAGTAGCAGCAACAACATCAACAACAATAGCAGCACTAGTAAGATCAGGAGCAGCAGCAGTCGCAACAGCACCAACACCAACACCATGCAGGATCTGTCATCGGTCTTGTTTGCTCGACAAATCCGGTAGTCGCCATACGCCAGCAGCTCGTAACATTAACGTAGTAGCTGGCGGAACTACAGCCACCGTCACAACAGCCACACCAACAGCCGTTACCACAACAGCAACAGCGGAAACTACATGAGCAATTGCCGCCCCTCCTTCCAACTGAGCATGCTAGTCCCGCAATTTCCTCTGTTACATAGTATTTGGCGCAGTAGCATGCCCTATGCTAAAAGCAGACAGTGTCTTCAGTCCTAGGCCCTGCTCTAGGTGCTGGCCCTTGGCCAAAGGACTTTGAAACCCCTCCCTCGCCGCTCCAGGCTAGCGGGCAGTTCCGGAGCTTGGATCTCAACATCCGCATCTGGGCTCAGGGTGAGGGCATGTGGCCATACTATGTCTTGCCCTACGACTCCACCCAGGCCAACTAGGTGTATGATGCTAGTCGCGCTGTACGTGCCCTCGTCCCTGTCGCCCCTCCGGCTTCACGCCTTTCTCTCGAGTCCTTCCTGGGTGACTTCTCCGCTGGCCGCCTCCCAGACCTCGCAACAGTGTGGCACATCCTCATCGCCTTTCCAACGAGGGAGAGACCAGCCACCTG
>SZWC01027301.1:0-21938 GCA_023375785.1 Penium margaritaceum | reverse complement strand
GTGTGTGTGTGTGTGTGTGTGTGTGTGTGTGTGTGTGTGTGTGTGTGTGTGGGTGGGTGTGTGGATGACTAGTGCAGATTGTGGTTTGGCATATGCTGTTGTTCCATGCCTTCGCTCATTTCATCTGGCGTTGACGGCTATGTCAGCCAGGGGGAATGTTGGTTTGTGTAGCTCCCACCCGTCACAAGCGACGCCAATGGATTACCCATTTACCCCACATTGGTGGTATAGAGTAGAGGAGAGCGTGACGACACGACAGGCCTCCGCAGTGTCCTGAGACTTCTCCAACACCTATGACAGCGCCGGCGAGACGCGATCGATGCGTTCGTGCAACTTGGTTGGCTTGTCGGGAGCTAGGAGAGTTTTCTCGGTGGGTTGAGACGCGTGCATCTGGTAGACTGTACTGGTGCGATGAGGAGACCCAATGTCGATAGTAGTGCTTCCGATGTTCTGAAAGCCATTTGCGATGTGTGGACGCTGATTCTGAGTGTTTCTAGCATTGCTCATACTTTCTCGGTGGTCGAGAGCCGGGCACTCGGAGAGCTATTCCGGTGCCTCGAGGAGACCACCTTTGTTTTTCACATGGTTTCTGCAGTGTGCTCTCCCTGCTGACTTGTTTGGGCTTAGCGGGGGTGACCGGGCCCAGTGCGGCTAGCTGCCTGCGCCCGTAGATAAGCCCGCCAGGGGCTCATTTGTAAATTCTCCTTATTCGTTCATACTATGCATTCCAGACTTAGCCATATTCTTGTCGTTTTGCAATGCACTTACACACAGAGCTCATGTTCATTTTTCGAATGGGCCTGCATGCCCTAATTAAATTCTATCTTCACCTTGGTAGAAAAATGTGCTATCCTCGTAGCACAGTCAGCCTCGTCGTGTTTATTTGTGCCCCTTCGCTCCATTTATAGTGCTACTCATCCAAGTTGATGACTTGCTCATCACGGTCCCTAGCACAAAGGCAATCAGAGAAGTCCACGCACGTATTCAATCTGCCTACAAGTTGAAGGATGATCGCCCTGCAAGAGTCAGCAATGGACCTGGAGCTTGAGCAAAAGAAAACTTGTCACATGTTGCACACTCTCTAGGCTGCGTACAATCGATGCATGGAAGAAAGAATCCTGTCTCTCCTCTTAGGAGTACCCTCAAAATCCATGATGCCAGCAGGCCAATGGACTCAAGCCTCTGGAATCCGAAAGTATAGGGGAGAAGGTATATGCTACAGGTTGTATTCATGTCACCAGGTTGCTCATGTACCTTGAGACCGCTAATTCTTCATATGTGGCCTCCATCGGGAGTTTTTTAGCTTAATTCTCACAGCTTCCGCATGAGTGACACCTAGAAACTGTACTTTTAGTTGTCGTACATGCTCTCTTGATGTTTTTTATGGAATCGTGCCAACGTGCACAACCCTCTCTAGAGACTGATGACTACTTGGACAGAGACTGAACAGAGGACACCGACACACGCAACCGCGTTGGCGACATCTTTTGCGTCGATGGGACCGGTCTCATGGAAGAGTTGTAAGTTGGGTTTCTGGATTACAAAACAATGTCTTGCTTTATGTTCGTACGGCATTTTTAACGTGTGAACGCAACCCAAATTTTGAGAACGCAACGCACTAATGGACGAAAAGGACCAATTCACTATGCTGGTCTCCTTTTGTCTTTTTTAAAAACGGATAGATACATTTTTTCTCTCCTTCAAAAATCAAGAAATGCACGTACACAGGCAAAAAATCTAAGAAAAACAGGACACAAGTTTGCAAGGGCCCATCCCACTTGGCAGATACGCAATGGAATACAAGGTTCAGCGTCCTACTTGTATCCTACTTGCCACCTCTCAATTGCATGCAAATGGCTCCACTTTGAGGACAATCTCTCCACAAACCGGGATGTGGACATAAAAACGACTGTTGATGTGGAGTGATTTTCATCAAAACATTTGATCTATACACTTTGACACAGGTAAGTTCGCGCCGGCAAAAGAGTGACAACCTCACCATAGTTACCGAACGGGCAAAAGAGCCAAACTAACCTCGCAAGCAAAGAAAAAACGCTGGAATATCCATGAAGTAAACATTGAGACAGATGTCTCCAAAACATGAAACATATGTTAAAGCCATATCTAACTCGATGGTCGTGCCTGATAGGTGACGAGTCGACGATCAAGCAAGCAATAGGGGTAACGTGTCACCCCTGTCGTCGCAAAAATGAAGATTGAGCAATAAGCCCATTCCTCTTTACACGTAAACCCCCAATCAGCGATTAACGGTTGTGTATGTTTGCGTGGACATAGCCCACAAAAATATTGAAGCCAACATCGCCAAAAAGTGTGTCACAAAAGAAAAACCAGGGCTGATTGCTCGATCGCAGTTGAGATTTTTTTTTTGTTCCGAGAGACGAAAGCCAACATTCCTCCATACCGCTGTACAAACGTACCTTGAATTACATTCGTGGGTTTACAATTTGTTTTTTTCTGCAGGTTCCCTTTCAACGCATGCGACGTCACGAACCCCCCATGCTACCTACACGCAAAACCTCTTTCAAAGATTCTCAAGCACCTCAATAAAGCCCCTTTTGATTGTAAAAAAAACAATGTAGTCAACACTTTGACTCTACGTAGATGTTGCAAGTGTCTTTGGATATTCTATTTGTTTTGAATGACTAGTGGATATACTTCTGTTAAAGTTGTGCAGTTGGAGATCATCTGTACGTTGTAAAAAAGAAGGAAGTTATAGCTTCATAAAACAACTATGGATGTACGACAGCTTTTCTCAAAACAAATTTAACGCGTACATTGTAAGTGCATTCCAAAGGAAGAAAACAAACCAGAACGGAATGTGGACCAAAACATCATGAGGCCAACTAGTTTGCGTACCCATAAAACGCAAAATGTGACTCTTATCCGCCCAGTACTGGCAAAAAAATCCCTTAAAGCCCAGTCAGAAATCATGCTTTCTCGCAGCATGCGTCGACGGACGAGCGAGAGAAAAGTGCATGGGGACATTGCTCTCATGCGAGAACTGAGAGGGAGCGATGACCCCTTTGCTTTTTTCTTTTTTACACGAAAAGCCCCCACTTAAATTTAGGGCCTTATGTTTGGCACGGGCAGAGCCCGCGCCAAACATACAAAACCCTAAATCAAACTCGCGATTGAGCAAAAGCACCCTCCTTTTGTTTTTAACTCTTTTTTGTACATGCAAACACATTCTTTCAATGCTCAAACCTCAATCAAACCCTACCCTGAATTACATTCGAGATTTTAGGGTTTTAGATATAAGCGGGCTCCTGCTAGGCCCCGCGTCAACAGGGCACAGCAAGTTCCCTTTCAACGCATAGGGAGTCTTGAACTTCCCTCATACTATGGACAAACCTCCCCATGCTAGTATCACAAACCCTTCAACGAAGGGGTTTGTGATACTAGTGGAGGGTGCTGCATGCCATGCGTCGTCAACGCATGGCATGTGGCCTCAGCATGCATTTTTGCCGTTTTTATTTGATACTGGTGTGGCGGTAACGGCGGCTGATGGGTAGCTAAGTTGTTTTTGGCTCGATGACGGGCGGATGAGTTATTTAGTACCGAAAACTGGGTACAAGTGGCTTGTACCCAAAATTATAACCATAACATTGTAACATTGTAACATAACCATAACATTGTAACCATACTATGTTTCATTTGTATTCCTCAACATGGAAACTCAAAAAATACTATTGTTTTTGCATTCAACCTATAATTTCGTATAGTAATTCTAAACGTTTTTTGCAATCCGTGTACGCATTGCGTATGCCTTGTTGTCTCTTTAACCCTATTGATCTTCGAATAAATTCTTTGTAAGATTACTAATTATGTGTTCCATGATTCCAGACACGTTTTTTTATATTTTGGTTATTAAGGTAGATCTTAGACTTCCGTTCAAGGAAAATGTCTGATCTTTAAATTTGACAAACAACGTCACATCAGTACGCGGACGAGGATTCATCCTTGTCAAAAGGGCGTATGAAAGTAACGAATGTGCGGAAAAAACCATCCGCTCGGTGTCTGACAGGTCTGACGTGTCCCTTTTGCACGTCAGACAGGCCAAAAAGTGTGTTAGTAAGGTGTGAGATAGCGCACTCCCAGTGTGAGAAAATTTTGCTGATTTTTGGGCTTATAGAGGTCTGGACATATGCGAATGCTTTTTATGCCCAATGAAGTAATCATTAAGGTGATACCTAATCAATTCGTCTAAAATAAAATTCTTTCATGGAAAACATCCAGAAAACAATTTATAATCAAGATCAAAGATCAGTAGGCTTGCTCCATTGAGGCTGAGGGTGGTGCACTCGAAGCAAGCACATGTGATGGATTATGTTTGCCTTAGTGGAAAGAGTAATTGCGCATGCACATTCTGATCATCACTTGGACGATGTGACAGTGCGCACCAAACCTATTGCTGAGCATGATGGAATGCATAAATCATGTACAAAGCACATCAACATCAAGCATCATTTCGTATGTGAGCATGCTGCTTTAGGCAAAATACAGGTCATGATTGAGAGTGTTCAGCAACAAGCACAATTTCTAGCAAAGGCTTGATTGAATAAGACCTTCAATACAAATTTGCATGTTGTTGGTCGTTTTTGCTCGTGGAATGTGACATGTCAATGTGTACTCTTTGATTGGTATTGGTTATTGTGCAAAGCTTTGTTGTCGATTTACTCCATCAATGTCCCACATTTGTGGTGTGTCGTCTATAGGTTATAGGAGAGAGTTGGTATCAATTGAACACTTCATGACCACTAGATTGGATTCAGCCATTTGGCATTGAGGGTTGCCATACTCCATCAATGGCAAATCAATTGGAAATGTTTTAGGGCATGCAGTCCCATGCAAAAACGAATATGAGTTCTGTGTGTGAGTGCGATGCAAGACGGGAAGAATTTGGCTGGAACGCCTAGAACGCTGAATATGAAAGAACAAGGAGAGAGTACAAATGAGCCCCTAGTGGGCTTAAGTAGGGGCGTTGGCAGCTAGCCACACTCGGTCCCGTCATCCCCGCTAAACCCAAACGAGTCAGCAAAGAGAACACACTGCGTACATCACTATAACAATAACAGTGGTCTCCTCGAGGCACCGGAATAGCTCTCCAAGAGCCCGGGTCTCGACCACCAAGAAAACAGGATTAGTGCTAGAAAATCTCGGAATCAACGTCCAGACATCACAAACGACTTTCCGAACATCAAAAGCACAAATACAACCACTGGGTCTCCTTGTCGCACCGGTACAATCCACCGGGTACGCGGGTCTCAACCCACCGAGAAAAATCTCTTAGCTCCTGACAAGCCCACACGGCTGCCGCAACGCATCGACCGTGTCTCGCCGGTGCTACAGTAGGTGCTGGAGAAGTCTTGGTACGGTCTGGAGGCCAGTCGTGTCGTCATGCCCTCCTCTACCATATACCGCCAACGTGGGTATATGGATAATGCATCAGCGTCATTCATGACGAGTGGAAGCCACACAAACCAACATTCCCCCTGGCAAACATAGTCATCCACGCGAGAACAAATGAACGAAGGCATAGACCAACAACGCATGCCAAACCACAATCTGCACCTGTCAACCACACACACGCTCATCTGCTACCCATCTAAGGCCTCCCTAGACACTGGCACATCTTACCACGTGTCTGGGTCTTGACCATGAGAGGAGTGATGCACATGCACCCAAACCAGTGTAATGCACATCATACACATGTCAGACGACAAAAAAGTCTCCTCGTGACACTGGCGGTACCAATGCCCAAGTCTCGACCACTACGAGCAATCCAACAGGTGTCTTTGTGCCGACCACAATAGCATCATCAATCAACACATGATCATAGAGGGTCACCTTGTAACACGGGTGTACCTCACCACGTGTCTGGGTCTCGACCACTATGAGCAAACCAGCTGGCATGCACATGCCACACGTAGTATGGCCACACACCAAGGCACACGACCCCATGGTCTCCTCGTGACACTGGTACAACCAACCAAGTGTCCGGGTCACGACCAACAGAGTGCGGCTATAGTATGCTCATAACAGAGTATGGACCCCTCGCCATGCATCTCCCATAACGTCGTGTCAGGTCAAGGTCCACACAACACTCCCCCTCGACAGATGCACTTAGTGGCGATGTCCTCGACGGAGATGCTGATGTCGTAGCTGAACACATCCTGGAAAATGAATCATGTGGTCTCTCCATCATAAAGAGATAGCTGCCCCTGTCATGTACATGTCGGCTCCCTCCCTCAAAGACGAAGTGGTGTCTCTGGCCACGACTCCTCATGTAGTAGCTGCGTCACCTGGGGTGTACCAATCCTCGCATGACTACCAAGGATCCCAACTCACAATCTCTCCTGTCTCCGCTCTATCGCGATGCATCTGTGTACACCGGAGGAAGTGGACTGGGCGAGCAGGATGCGTGCATGGATGAAGTGGCAGAGCTGGCCTCCGATGCGGGATAGCACACCCTGAGGCACAAAGGTGTACGGCAAGAGGAGTAGGGCTGGAGCGACGAACCGGGTCACCACTCATGGACGAAGGTGACGATGGAGTAGCTCAGTCCGGTGGATGAAGGTGCGTGATGGCAGCAACGAAAGAAGGACCAATGATGGAGTAGACAGGAATGACGATGGCAGAAACTAAAGGCACACTCAACTCTCCTACGATAGTGTCTCCAGCTGACGTCATACTCGGAGCTGGCACAAGATCCTCCCTGAGTGTGGGTGTGCCAGATGCTGGTGGCGTAAAGCTCGTGGCGATTGTAGTGATGCTCCCCTCCTCTGAGAATCGCTCACGCGCTGCCATCACCTCCCGCTGCAACATTACTACATGCTCCTGCAGGTCAACGTAATCTACCTCGGACATGTGGAGGTAGCCCATTTCTGCCTCACGTACAATAAACTTTGCCTCACTGGATGCTACACATGCACACTGCAAAACTCGCAAGCATAGCTCTATCTGCATCCCTGCTACTGAAGACGATGGAGCCGGTGCTGCTGCATCCTCCTGGGCGTCAACCAAACTCGCAATGTGCTGAGACAATGGAACATCAGATGTAGCTATAGGTGTCGCATCCACACCACAGCTCGTGTCTGTCATACGAGAAGTGAGCGGTCGCATGCTGAGAGAGAAGGAGAAGGAGTCATCAGAGTCCGTGGAACATGTGGAAATGTTGTTCGTGCAAGTACTGCCACTCTAACCGTCAATGTGATCGGCAGGGTCACCAACACGTGAAAATGAGGGGGAAGAATTCAGCTCCTGCTGACAAGGTGACTCCATCCGCATGTACGGATCTGCTCCAGTATCCTCGACTACCACCGTAGTGGACACAGGTGTGAAGGACTCTGGCCCATCAAGGCGACCAACAAGCGCAGCTGGCGCTCACGCACTGTCTCGCCAGGAAGGCTGGTCACTACCACCTGCTTGATAATGGAGTGAAGACCACCGCCTGATTCCATCATGTGTGTAGTTGCTCTGTCTTGTGTACAGGAACCCGTAGACTCTCGGAATATAGGCGACTCCTCACGCTGAAGCTGGTCCTCAGGTAGCGTAGATGACATGGTGGAGCCTGCTGTGTCTGCTGCAAGACATGTCCCATTGACATCTCTTAGATTTGCTGCTCTCAAGAATGCCTCAACATCCAAAAGACCAGCTGGCCGACTCTGCTCATGTACTGCGACCGCTGCCGGGCTAGTGTGAGCCTCGTGCGCCAACGCCACCGGAAATCTGTATGGGACACCCTCATCCGCACAATGCTCCTGTGCCACCGCTGTACCGCTACCGATCAGATTTGTGAATGGCATCGCCTAGGCATACGGCACATGCACTCCTCCTAATGTAGCTTGCTGGTGCAGAACGTCCGGCTCCTGCCCCAGCGTAGAGGTCGACCTCGATGACATACATGTCTCAAGCCCTGCAGCCTCTGCCGGACTGGTGTGAGCCTGCTGCACACACTCTTGCAAAAGTCCCGTAGACGCATCCCGATCCGTACAGGACTCCTATGGCGCCACTGGGCCTCCACCGGTCAGAGCCGCGAGTGGCACCGCCCAGGGACACCGTGTGGGTGCTCCTCCTGATGTAACTTGCTACTGCGGTAGATCTAGATCCAGCCCGGACGTGGAAGTCGAGCTCAATGACACGCAAGTCTCCACCATGAACGCCATGTTGGGATCGGACGCCACATCGTGTGCTGTCACTTTATCATCTGAATCTGCTTGAGCTGAAGCTCGGGCACCACGGCACGGCGCTAGTACGGATCTTTTTGCTATGGTCACAACAGGCAATGCGCGATGACCACACTCCCCCTCGACAGGGACAGCAATGGAAGCCGAGGAGGTGGAGGATGTATCAAAACCGGCTTGACCGCGGCGTGGGGAGCGCTGATGTCGATATTGCGAGGTCACTCGACTGGAACGACTGCATGAAGACACGTTATCGCGAGGTGGCTTTGTGGTTGCAACAGAGTGGAGGATTGAAAGGATGGTGGCATCCTGGGACTAGCTGGCAGGTGGAGCTGAACGTACACCATCGGATGAGGAAAGAGGAGAGGATAGAGGAGATGTGATCGAAGAGGTTGTCAACAAACTAGTGGCAATAGCACGCTCGGTGACGAGGAAGTCACAAAGCCGCTGCACCATCTGCCGCAGGCAGTGGATCTCGACGAATATGCTTGCCAGAGGTCCAACTAAGAGATCTACCAATGCCGGCAGAATCGTATGCTGTGGAGAACGCACGCTCGGACGAGACAGAAGCCAAGGTGGATGCCAGCCGCGAGGGCGCATCCAGCAGCGACGCTAACCATGACGTCCATCACCACAGTAATAGCAAGAGAACGCACAGGGCGCCTGGTCAAATGTCTGCGCATTCATCTCGTGTGCTGGATGATAGATAGGTGCCGAGGGCACCTACTCCCGATGGCAAGTACTAAGCCGCGGGAGAGGATGAGACCGGTAGGTACTGTCACTTCTAAAGGTCACAGTGTCAAAGTCAGCAAACATGACCAGAAAAGACGTGCTACACTACCACAGCAAGCCCAGACAATGGAGTCTGACCAGCTGCGGCTACTAATGCTGCTGCCACTAATAGAGCGAAGACTGATCCAAGATCAAAAGAGGTGGCGGGTGCAGGTGTGGCTGCTGCTCCAAGCGGTAGACAACCCAGCCCTTAGAGATGGATAAACTGGAATCCGCCGTCGATCCTCCGGAGTGAACTGCGTGCACCAATCCACGAGACCCACGGAGATGCCGATCCACGATGTGTCTCGAAATGGAGATCACCGCCGACAACACAATCAGAAGTCGGTTGGGAATGCGAAATAGATAGTGCTACAACAACCGCTCTGTACTTAAGTAGTCGTCGCCATTGGACTGCCACAGCCGTTGCTGCTACGGATACTACTGTTGCTATAGCGGTTGCTGCGACTACAGGTGACTGTGTGATGTCAAGTTATTGTATGGCCCTTGAGTCCCGTCAAGAAACCCCAATCCGAGGATCTTTCTCGATTTATCCAAATCTGGGTGGGACCTTTTTTTTGTTTACCCATTTTTTTGTCTGCATCGGATACCCCACTCCGAGGGATTTTCCCTTGAAGTTCACCTTTTTATGCACGAGTGGAGGTACTTTTCTTTTCTCTTTCTTGTTTTTTTCTCTTTTTTTCTTTCCGGGGAAAGGTTTTTTTTTTCTCTCTCACCGTTCACCCTTTCTGGGGAATCTCTCGTCCTCCCTCTCAAGCCAGGTGCCACTGGTATATTGCCTTTCTTTTGTCTCTCTGGCCTGCTCACCTCCAGCGAAGGTGCGATCGCACCCACAAATTTGTGGATGCGATCGCAGCCACGTTCACGTGGGTGTGATCACACCCACGCGGCCGGCAGTTGCTGCCGGCCTTGGCTGGCTGCGCCGGACGTGCTGCTTCCGTGCAACTGCACAAAAGCGTTAAGGCTGTTGCAGCAGCAGCTGCAACTGCTGGACCGCGCAATTGCTGCTGCTGCTGCACGCCTCTACTACTGCTACGTGCTGCATCTGCTGCTGCTGCCCTTTTTCTCTCTCTTTTCTTTTTTCTTTTGTTTTGCGCGTTGTTGGACGCTGCTACTACTGCTGCTACTGCTACTGCTTCTACTGCTGCTGCGCACTATAGCTGTTCCTGCGTCACTGCTTGCTGCTGCACGTTGCTGCTTCTGCTCACTGTTGCATCGCTGCTGCTCGTGCACACTGCTCTTGCCAACGCGTGCTGCTGCATCACTATTACTCGTGCACGCACCTACTGCTCGTGCACACAGCTGCTGCCAATGCGTGTTGTTGCTACTGCCGCTACTACTACTCTCGGTGCACGTACCCCTCTCGGAACTCCGCCAGACGCCGAGCGGTGTAGTCCCCAATGGTGGTGCATGTGCTGCTTGTGCCACCAATGTACGAGTGGTTGCTGCACCCGAGGGTACTTCATGGCTACCACTTCCTTGCTTAAAAAATGGCCGCTCCTGCATGCTGTTGCCTGCGTGGCACCACGTGGCGCGTTCTCTTTGCGTTCCATCCACTGCTACTCCTTCTGCTGCTTCTGCTGCTCACACGCCCCCCTGTGCTCTGATACCAAATTGGAAATACTTTAGGGCATGCAGGTCCATGCAAAAACGAACATGAGCTCTGTATGAGTGCGATGCAAGACGACAAGAATTTGGCTGAGCCTGGAATGCTGAATACAAAAGAACAAGGACAGAGTGGGCCCCTAGCGGGCTTAAGTAGGGGCACCGGCAGCTAGCCGCACCGGGCCCCGTCACCCCCGCTAAACCCAAACGAGTCAGCGGGGAGAACACACTGCGTACACCACTATAACAATAACAGTGGTCTCCTTGAGGCACCGGAGTAGCTCTCCGGTCTCGACCACCGAGAAAATAAGAGCAGTGCCAGAAAATCTCGGAATCAACGTCGAGACATCACACACGGCTTTCCGAACATCGGAAGCACAAACACAGCCAATGGGTCTCCTCCTTGCACCGGTACAGTCCACCGGGTGTGCGGGTCTCAACCCACCGAGAAAACTCTCCTAGCTCCCAACAAGCCCACACGGCTGCCGGAACGCATCGAGCGCATCTTGCCGGAGCTGTCGTAGGTGTTGGAGAAGTCTCGGTACAATCCGGAGGCCCGTTGTGTCGTCATGCCCTCCTCTACCATGTACCGCCAACGTGGGTATATGGATAATGCATCAGCGTCAGTCGTGACGGGTGGAAGCCACACAAACCAACAAAATCAACATAAAGACCATGCATGTAGCGGGAGGGCCGATTCGGCCCTCCCTCCTCGCTGAAGCGAGGGGTGGTTGCACACCACACCTCGCGTCAGCGAGGGCTGGCCGGTGGCCAGCACTTCGCTGGCTGCCGGCCAGCTCGGTGCCGGCCGGCTGGACGGCTGGCGGCCGGCCAAGCGACCGTCCGGCCACCGGCCGGCCAGCCGCCAGCCGCCGATCGCAGCCTCAGCCCGATCGGCGGCTGAGAGGCCACGAGGGCCGCGAGGGAGAGGCCTCGTGGCCTCGTGCCCTCGCCCCCCCTCGCCCTCCTTGCAAAACAAGCAAGCGAGGACGAGGGATAGGGGGAGCGAGGGTGAGGTCGAGACAGCTGGCACGAAATCGCCAGCGTGCCTCGCATGAGACGATTTCGCGCCAGAACGGCAAAACGTAAATCGAAGTTCGTTCGCGACGAACTTCGACATAAAACAAATGAAATATCTCGTGCGACTACACGAGTTTGGGGTAAAAACCTCCGATTTGGGTCCCAAAACTAGGGGTTTGGTTCAAAACGGAAATGGGCCTCCGGAGACTTGAAATATTCGAGTCTCCCTACTCTAGGTCGTTCATGACGATTGCCCCTCGGTCCTGCGAAGGGGATAAACCCCTGACGCGGACTGAGAACGCCATTCTGCGAACTCTGACAACGACTTCACAGTAGGAACTGGAGACTCAACCCGTTATAGTGGTTCTCAGAGCCAGACGACCCTCGTGACCAAGAGTTCGACGTAAACGGCGGCTACGACATTGATAAAACGCCGCCGGCAGCTGCAAGCAACAGCAGAAACGCTAGAAGGGACTACGTCATCTACACTTCACGGATTGAAGCACCGTAAAGTGCGTTAGAGAGCTTGGAAAGAGCTCTACATGGTGGAGACTATTCCTTCCAGCCTCTTCTCACTTCCTGAGGGCTAGGAAGATTTTTGTGGGACGGGGTGGGGAGTTCCCACCCTAAAAAACCACAAAACCCTCTCCATTTTCAAGGCTCCTTCAAAATTCCCTCATCCAAAAATTGGGACAGTGCCCCTTCCCAAGCTTAGGGACTCTCACGGCCTGAGGTTAACCTAAAAAGGAGGGTGACACCTTCCTTGACGATTTGAAGATTTTTGGCGGCTCGCAAACGTCGTCGGCTCAAGGGAAGACGCCGCCCAAGAACACGAGAGGCGTCAAGGAGCGTGAAGATGAGACCAAGGAAGACAAGAAGACAAGAGGAAGATAAGAGGTAGAAGAAAGCGTGAAAGACTTTTTAGGAATTTCTAGAATTCCTCTTTGCACTCCTTGCTCTTGTTTTGTGAGCGACAGTCTCATCCCTTGTCATTTCCTAGTCTTATAAAATTCTGTCTGCCTAGGTAGCAGTCCTTACCAATCACCGTGAGTCACGACTTAAGAAGACTAGTTTCAAAACCCACGACCTTGTGCCGCTGTGGCGGCCTAGGAACATAGAAAACTAATTCATAATTGCCTCGCTGATCGTGAGTGCAAGGGGTTTGTGGGAGGCGATTCCTCCTTAACGTTGTGGGGTGATTCTCACAACGGTCTTCACGTGCTAGTTGCACGGGCGACGAGATGGCAAGTGCCGGACCGTACAAGACCAACAAGGGCAAGGTGGTGATGGCCTTGCCACGAGCTCTAGGCGGACTCCAATTTTTGGTAGCCGCCGCTACGAGCACGGTTGCAAACCCAAAGGTAACCGTACCGCCAAGGGCAACCGTACCGCCAAAGGCAACCGACGCCAACCTTGGCAATACCGAGAAGCGTGTGGAGGCTGAAAAGGTGCTCGACAAGCACGTCGACATGCACGTGGGCGACCCCCACGCGACGGACGACGCGATGCAGGAGGATCTCCCGGTGGGAGACCCCGACGAAGAGCACGACGCCGAGAATGGTGAAGGTGATGAGGATCGCGAGCATCGCCATCGTCGTGCGATGAACTCGAGCCGATTGCTCGAGAAGGGCAAGATGCCTGCCGCATCGCTTGAAGCTGCCGACAATAGCGAGACTGCCGAGAGCAGCAAGGGTGCTGAAAGCAGCCACACAGGAAGTTCCGGCGAGAATGAGCCAGACGACGTTGCCGCGAAGGCAATTCGCGATGACAGTCGTAGGCTCGCGTACTTTGCTGCTGAGGCCATAAGCCGACTCAAGATCACCACCGATGGTGGAGATACAACACCACTCGGAGGAATGGGGGCGGACCCTCCTTCCTACGATATGGCCGCAATGGGGCAAGGCAGCGCCCACTCGAGCGTCGTCGCCGAAGATAATCTCCTCCGAAAGGTGGGACTCCTTGGAGGCGTATACGCGAACCGCACCCTCTTGCAGTGGGTAAGGGTGCATGGACAACGCGAGACCCTAGAGGCTATCGCCGATGCTCTGACGACATCAGAGCTCAAGTTTGCGTTCGCCAATCTGCTGGCCCACGTCGGGCAGAGCATCACAAACCTCGATCGTGATCGCCAGTTGCAGCGCCTGGCCGCCCATGAGGCAAGCCACCGATACCACCACCTTGACAAGGCGTTGCAGGGCGTGATCCAGATACGGATGCAACACCAATCGCAGTGTGCCGCAGCCGCGGATGCCATTGTCGGCGGCAGCGATGACTTGCCTACCTTGACGACTTCGGGGACGATCATGAACACGTCCTTCCTCCACAATGTGGAGATCTTCTGGAAGGACGTGAAGCTGACGGACTGGCTGAACCGCATGGAGCACGTTCTATGGGTCCACAAGGCTCCACTCAGCCAGTGGGACAACCTTGCAACGACGCGGCTTGAAGACAAACTCTTCAAGTATGTGGNTCAAGTTTGCGTTCGCCAATCTGCTGGCCCACGTCGGGCAGAGCATCACAAACCTCGATCGTGATCGCCAGTTGCAGCGCCTGGCCGCCCATGAGGCAAGCCACCGATACCACCACCTTGACAAGGCGTTGCAGGGCGTGATCCAGATACGGATGCAACACCAATCGCAGTGTGCCGCAGCCGCGGATGCCATTGTCGGCGGCAGCGATGACTTGCCTACCTTGACGACTTCGGGGACGATCATGAACACGTCCTTCCTCCACAATGTGGAGATCTTCTGGAAGGACGTGAAGCTGACGGACTGGCTGAACCGCATGGAGCACGTTCTATGGGTCCACAAGGCTCCACTCAGCCAGTGGGACAACCTTGCAACGACGCGGCTTGAAGACAAACTCTTCAAGTATGTGGGCAAGGAGTGGACTGCGCAACAGCCGCACCTCGAGTGGCAGCCCATGCCGTGGGAGGCCTTCTGCGCATGCATGCGCAAGAAGTGCATCCAACGTGAGGAGGCGCAATGCGCCTTCCACAAGATCAAGGACTTTAGGAAGCTAGGCAGCTCGCTCGAATCCTACTTAAGCGAGTTCGCCGCACTCGTGGAGGAAGCCAAAAGCTTCACCGAGGGTGATGGGACTCAGACCTTCAAGTACCCGGAGTGCATGCTGCTGGAGTACTTGCGTGATGGTCTCGCCAGCGAGAAGCTGAAGGAAAAGACCACCACGACAGCCACTGGCCAAGCTTGGACAAGCTGGAGGGCGTTGCATGACTACATGAGCGAAGTGTATTCGGCGAACCCGAAGCACTACTCTGATGCACGGCCGAACGTGCGTGCACAGCAAGGCCGCGACATGCGCATGGACGCTGCAGGGGCTGGTGGGTCAGCTGGACAACGAGGCATGGCCAAGGACAAGCAACCTTCAAATCCTCCAGCTATGAAGGCTGGTGGATACAAGGGCCCCAACAACAAGCGCAGCCGCGAGAATGATGAGCTGTAGGCGGCGTGTGAGCGTCGCAACACATCCTTCCGCGAAGGGCTCTGCCACAACTGCATGCAGCCAGGCCACTTTAGGGCTCAATGCCCTCAGGCTGCTGGTGGTGGACAAGAGGCCGCGGCGTTGGTTGCAACAGTAGCACCTCGTGGGGATGGTGCAGCAGGAGGCCGCGGACAGGGCCGTGGACAGGGTCGCGGTCGCGGCAATGGGCCCGACCGTGGTAACGGACAGGGCCGTGGGACGGGTTTTCCCCATCCCTGAGTGATGTCAGTGGGGACCACTCTGGGGTAAAACTCAATCACGAGTGTGGGTTCATGTTTTCAGATGAGGATGTAAAACAATTTGAGTTTTTGACGAGTTCAAATCTCTTTGTTGTCTTCTATCCTCTTGTTGAACCGCATTCTATACTTACTGACCGACATTGCCCACTAAACCTTGCATCTCCGGACGAGATGCATGATCGTACATGCTTAGTGGTGGCGGCACCAACCACTGTGATAGATTTGTGTGACACAGTGATTGAAGCAAATGCCATCAAAGTAATGAGTTCAATCACTTTTGTAGTATCTTTAGTCAACAATTTGAACCCAGTAAAAATCAAAGACTGGAAGGTGCTAGCCGAATTCACACGTACCCACAAGATGTGAACTCGAGTGGGTGAATCATGGGAGTTGCGACAGCCATCGTACGGCCATTCTGTGTTTATCACAAACTTGGCTTGCCGTCGTCGAGTCTGTTCACTCGGAAGAGTGGAGGCAACATGACGATGCAGTTCAAAGGACGCCTAGCTGGTGCTCTCGTGAACGTACTTGTTGACACTAGAGGAGACGACTCTTTTGTTAGCCTTGGCTTTACCCGACAGGTTGGTCTGAAGTACGAGCCATCGAATTGCGCACTTGTTGTCGGTGATAACCGTACGGTACCCATGATTGGTACTTGTAAAAGCGAAAATTTGCATTCAAGGATATACACAGTGTGTCACGTTGAAGGTACTCAACCTTCTTGACCCGTTTGACGTGGTGCTAGGCGATCCCTGGCTCCGTGACAACAAGGCTCTAATGTACTTTGAATCAAAGCGTTTCATCATCCGAAAGGGACAGCGCCGCTTTACGTTGATTCGGAGTACAGAATTATCACCGACCCAACTCAATGTCCATGCCAGCTTGTCTGCGATGCAGGTCAAGAGACGTATTTGACAAGGTTGTCGATACTTCTTGGCTCAGCTGCAGAAAGTGGAGGACGACGTGAAGGAAGACATGCCACAATTGATCAAATCTCTATTGGTGGAGTTCTTGGATTTATTCCAAGACCCACCGGCTGGGTTTCCACAAGAAAGACACATGGGCCACACGATTCCGCTGCAACCGGAGATGACTCCTCCGTTCCTATCCATGTATCGCCTTAGTCCAGCAGAAAGGCGAGAGGCCAAACGCCAAATCAAAGAGTACCTTGCAAAAGGGTGGATCGAGCCCAGTAGCTCTCCGTACGGTGCGCCGATCCTTTTTGTGAACAAAAGGACGGTGGTTTACGCATGTGCGTGGATTATCGGGCGTTGAACAAGCTAACGGTGATATATCGATTCCCCTTACCGCGGGTTGAGGACCTTTTTGACCAACTCCAAGGCGCAAAAGTATTTTTGTCCTTGGATTTGTCTGAAGGGTACCATCAAATCCGCATCACGGAAGATGTTGTGCCCAAAACCGCATTTCGAACGCACATGGGACACTATCAATTCCGAGTGTTGTGCTTCATGATTACAAATGCCCCAGCAACCATCCAAGGAGAAATGAACCAAACGTTTGCCAAGCAACTCGGACAGTTTGTCTTGGTTTACCTGGATGACATCCTAGTTTTCTCCAAATCAATGGAAGAGCACATAGAACATCTGCGCGAAGTTCTCGCAATCCTTCGGGAGCAGAAGTTCTATGCGAAAGTGAGCAAGTGCAAGTTTGCACAAGATGAGCTCGAATACTTTGGACACATCATCCGCAAGGACGGCATCCGTGTTGATCCACGAAAGGTCCAAGCCGTGGACTGGGCACGCCCCAAAAATGTTAGGCAGATTCGGTCTTCCCAAGGCCTTGCAAACTACTTTCGACGGTTTATGCAAGGGTTTTTGACCCTGGTAGCACCGCTAACCAGACTCACGTTAAAAGACATGCGTTGGGAATGGACACCTGATTGCGATAACGCTTTTCTCAAAGTCAAAGAGCTTCAATCCACGGCGTCAGTCCTAGCTCTTTCGGATCTATCGCAACCGTGGGAGGTGCATGCGATGCGTCGGTAGTAGGACTCGGAGCCGTCCTCATGCATAACGGTCACCCAGTTGCATATGAGAGCCGGAAGCTCATCCCTGCGGAAACGCGATACACGACTGCGGATCAAGAGCTCCTTGCGGTAGTAAACGCTTTCAAGATGTGGCGTTGCTACCTCAAGGGTACGGAAGGGGTTGTGACGGTCGTGACCGGCCATAATCCATTGGTGTTTTTCCAAACGCAACTGAACCTGTCAAGACGACAGGCGCGTTGGAGCGAATACCTGAGCCGATTCTCGTTCACATGGGAATATCGGCCAGGATGCATCAATGTGGCCGATCCACTAAGCCGACAGCCTGTGGAAATCAAAGCAACCACCGAGGTCAGTGGGTGTTTATGGCCATTGCAACAGCAACAGTACAATCACCAGATCCCCCTGCACCTCTGCGGCAACCACCACGAGAGATTATCCATTACAACGGTTTTGTAAAAAGGATCCGGATGGGATACTATGTCGATTCTTGGTTTCAAGACTCTCGAAATCTGGACAAGTACGGTTTGGTGGAGGCCGCAGGAATCTTCTGGTACGGAGAACAAGTTGTTGTGCCAAACTCTCGAGACCTTCTAGTAAAGGTTATCTCCAAGTTCCACAACCCGCCGGTCGCAGGTCATGTGGGACCCCGAAAGACCGGACAGGCACTCTCGGACCACTATTGGTGGCCAGGATGGACTGTCGATGTCCGTAAGTATTACATGACATGCGACCCATGTCTTCGGAATAAGGCTAGTAACAAGAAGCCTGCTGGACTCCACCAACAACTTCCCATTCCGGGGACTCCATGGGAGTGCGTCAACATGGACTTCATTACTGGTCTTCCGGACACGGCTCGTGGCCACGATGTAATACTAGTGGTTGTGGATCTTTTGACGAAGATGACACACTTCATTCGTACAGCCACTGACGTGAACGTAGAGGAGACCGCTCGCCTCTTCTTTGACGGTGTCGTAAAGTATCATGGCTTGCCGTTGCGCATTATCTCCGATGGAGATCAAAAACTTGCTAGTGAGTTCTAGCAAAAGATGCACAAGTACTTCGGCAGTGAGTCACAAATGTCGACAGCATTTCACCCTCAAACTGACGGACAAACAGAGCCCATGAATCGCACTCTGGTGCAGATGCTCCGCATGTACGTGGACCCTGCTATGCATGATTGGGACGAATTCCTAGCACCGGCAGAGTTTGCGGTGAACTCGGTGAACGAGTCCACACAGTTCACACCGTTTGTGTTGAACCGTGGTCGGCATCCAGTGGTACCCTCTTCATTGGTGAAGAGTGGGAGCACAAAAGGGCAGGTTCTTTCCGCTCAAGCCTTTGCCGAGCGCATCGACTCCTTGTTGCAGGAGGCGAGGGGTCACCTTCAAGCAGCTCGGTAGCGACAATAGGCATATGTCGACAAAGGTCGTCGGGAGGTCTCGTTTGACATCGGTGACAAAGTGTTGCTTAGCACTAGAAACCTTTGGCTGAAGTCGCCAGGGGCAAGAAAACTTCTACCGAAGTGGATTGGGCCGTTTCCCATTGTGGCACGCATCGGGCCAGTGGCATACCAATTGCTACTTCCGCCGAGTATGAAAATACATGACATGTTTCATGTGAGTCTGCTGGCTCCATACACGGCAGACGGAACCGTTCAGCCACCGCCACCAGTCCTTGCTGCCGACGGCCAATACGAGGTCCTTCGCCTACTCCAACACCGAGAGCTTACTCTTCGGTCGAGCGTTGTTAGGGAGTACCTCGTTCATTGGGCCGGTTGTGGACTTGAACATAATTCATGGGAGCCCGAATCTTGGTTGCCCACAGGGGTGGTCAACGAGTACTGGAGCGAGCATAGGAGGTTGCAGCTCGCACAAATCGACGCGTGGCACGAGGTACCACCTGAACGCGGACCAAGTGAACAACATTCCCATAGGGCAACATTCATGGACAGTGACCATAGGAGGTTGGGGACGCCCAACATGGTTGTCGCGTGGACGCTCCAGCCTAAAGGGGGGAGGCCGCTAGCCGTGCTGGCCTACAAGCTACAGCTTATGTCTAAGTACCATGCACGTGTTCATGTCTAGCTCGTGATTGCATTTATTAGTTTTCTTTCACAATGTTGATGACTCACTGAATGACAATCCAACTTGTTGTTCATGAACCAGGACGATTCATAATAAGTGGGAAGGAATGTAGCGGGAGGGCGGGTTCAGCCCTCCCTCCGCGCTGAAGCGAGGGGTGTTTGCGCACCACACCTCACGTCAATGAGGGCTGGCCGGCGGCCAGCACTTTGCTGGCCGCCGGCCAGCTCGCTGCAGGCCGGCTGGACGACCAGCGGCTGGCCAAGCGACCGGCCGGCCACCGGCCGGCCAGCCGCCAGCCGCCGATCGCGGCCTCAGCCCGATCGGTGGCTGTGAGGCCACGAGGGCCTCGAGGGCTACGCCTCGTGGCCTCGTGCCCTCGTCCCCCCTCGCCCTCCTTGCAAGAAAAGCAAGCGAGGACGAGGGATAGGAGGAGCGAGGGTGAGGTCGAGAGAGCTGGCACAAAATCGCCAGCGTGCCTCGCACTCGACGATTTCGCGCCAGAACGGCAAAACGTAAATTGAAGTTTGTTCGCGACGAACTTCGACATAAAACAAACGAAATAACTCGTGCAAACACACGAGTTCGAGGTGAAAACCCCCGGTTTGGGTCCCAAAACGAGAGGTTTGGTTAAAAACGGAAATGGGCCTCCGGAGACTCGAAGTATTCGAGCCTCCCTGCTCTGGGTCATTGATGACGATTGCCCCTCAGTCCTCCGAAGGGGATAAGCCCCTGACGCGGACTGAGAACGCCATTCTGCAAACTCCGACGACGACTTCAGAGTAGGAGCTGGAGACTCAGCCTGTTACAATGCATGTTTGAAAAGGGTCTGGTCGCTTGGATTGCACCGAAGTAGCTAACAAAAGTTGTTAGGCAAGTCGTAGAGACATCAGAAAAGTACCAACGACTCGAAAGAGATCTTGATGATGGTTCCAATATCACCAAGCACTCTCCAACAAGTGCATGTATTTGATTTAAGCCATACGAAACTCTCGGCGTGGTATTCACCCTTGTCTACACTAAGTAGTTAACTGTTCATTGTCCCCACCCTTATGCATGCATTTGATTAGCATTTGAGTAGTGGACGGTGATGTCGCGATGGATGGAGCTGCAACCTTCCATTTAGTTCAAGCCCGGATGTAGGTGTTGATGCTTACTAGCCCAAACCAGTGGGCGTGGAAGTGATGGTGCTACGTACGCAGCCACGGAATGGAGAAAGCGGAGTCCTTACCTGCGTAGAGAACAACTGAAACAAGAAGAAGAAGTGAGTAGCAGGATAGCGAGGTGAGAGAGAGAGANCCCCCTCCCAATCTCTTCTGCACTTGCTATCTCCAGCCCAATCTCATGCATGCGGACAGAGCTACGCCGGTGGCAAGTGTGAGCCGCCACCCTCGGCTTCGTCGGAAGCGCAGGCAGCAGAGGGTGGAGCCACCCAGCCTTCCCTCACGTTTCTGTCTGCGGCCGACTGCATGCGCCCCGCCGCACCCCCCTTGAGCGTCTGCGAGGTGAGAGAGAGAGAGAGAGAGAGAGAGAGAGAGAGAGAGAGAGAGACACCAAGGCAAGGCAATGTGGGAGTCCAAGGGATGAATGTGAAAGCATGAGGAATGGGAGAGCAGGATGAACAGAGTGAAAAAGGAGGCGGAGATTTTCCCATTCAGACACGTTGGAGGTTGGTTCTTCTGCACATCGGCATGGAGAGAAGTTGTGGTGGTGGCTGCCTCTGTGGAACGAGTGGCAGTCACACCGTTGGGAAGTGGAATTTAAAATAGAAGAAATCTTGAGCGTTACACACTGGGACGGAGCATTCAGCTGGAAAGGCTGTGGGCACTGTGCACGGTCAGCCTCCGAGCGCCACTGTGTCCGTGTTCATCCTAGCAGACCGACGCTGGTTTTTTGCGCGACGCCATAGCTGACTCGAGAAAGTAGGCCGAATAATATTTGACTCCCCATGCTTTTTTCCAGATACCTGGTCGGTTTTGGCGTCACGGAAAACACGTCTGGCATGTGCGAGCATGTTTTTAAATCTGGAGACTAAACTCCGCCTTTGTTGAAAGGGCACCTCCCAGGCCCTGCTATCGCAGGGCCTGGGAGGAGCCCAGAGCCTTTTGATGAAACCAACAATCCCTGATTGGAATGAGGGGGGTTGATGATTTCAAGGGAAAACCCGGGTAGATGGTGAATATACTGGCGGTCAACGGGGTGATGAAAATTCATGATTTTCAACTCGTAGATGGTGCAGCGCCTTCGCGTATGTATGAGGGGCGCGCTGTTTTTCAAAAGGAATAAAACCACGCCATCATTTCTTGGGCACGATCTTGCTCGCGGTTTGTACTGCGGTGTAGGGACGGCGAACGTCTGCAGTGCACCAAAGAAGAGTGGGTGTGGTCTTCTTGTGCGTGTGCGTGCTTCCGCCCGCGAGTTGAAGAGAGAGAGAGAGAGAGAGAGAGAGAGAGAGAGAGAGAGAGAGAGAGAGAGAGAGAGAGAGAGA
>SZWC01027300.1:14062-28864 GCA_023375785.1 Penium margaritaceum | reverse complement strand
CAAAGGAATACCGATGACCGCACAGTACCAGCTTACCACTGAGGTCCGGACCAGCCTTTCAACAAACTACCATAGCCAAACGCAGTTCTAACTTAGAAACAAATATATTAGAACAATGATGCAATAATACAGTGATACAATGATACAATGAATACAAAATATTCAAACCTGAACGCAATCTTGGCATAATAACCTGTAGAACAAGTATGAATCACCCTTTAATGTGGATGAACATTAAGTTTTGTGTAACCACATACAAGAAGAAAAAAGGAATCATTATGGGGAATATTTGACTTTCATACCATCTGAAATGGATAACATTACCATTAAAGTACCAAATATTCATAATATATGCAAAAGGAATGCTTTTCTTCTTTGATATTCCATGGCACACATAGGTTTCCATTCACATAATGAATTAGAAAAGTAATGATTTACGTATGTAAACAATCCTACAATATTCATTACACTTTTAAATCTACATGGATATAAACAGAACCTTAAGATGCTAGGGTAATGTTTTATATTCGATTCATGGGTTAAGAATATAGTTTTATGTGATGTTTAAAGAAATAGTTATACATGAAGACATCAATTCCTGTATTTTCATGAAGACAATTAAATTAAAACAAATTCCAATACATATATTAAGAACATCTAAGGAAAAAAACGAAGATAAATGATATTGGTAAAGACATGCATACATGAACATAGATATAGATATAGATGTAAGTGCGGACATAAATATGGATATAAATATGGACATAAATATTGATGTAAATATGGATATAAACATGGATATTGATACAGATATTCAGAAATATATATCTACAGGTATGGATATAGACATGGATATAGATATAGATGTAGATATTAATATGGATAGATATATATATATATATGGATATGTATTCAAATATTGATAAATATATAAATGTAGGTAAAGATGTGTGTATAGATATAAACATAGATAAAGATATAGGTACAAGTATAGGTATAGAAATAGATGTAAATATATATACATGTATATATATGAATAAATATATAGAAGTAAGTAGATAAATCTACAAACATCAATACAGATTAATATTTAGAGGTAAACTTCTATATAATTAAGATATAAATATACGTATATATGTTTTCTAATTTATAGTTAAAATATACATATGAATCTAAATATGGACATAAATATAGATATATATATAAATATAGATATAGGTATTGATATAATTATTGATATAAAGATATAAATTTCTCTATAAATATGTAGTGATATACATAGATATATATGGATGTACATAACTAGATCAATATATGTAAAAATTGATATAGCATTAACTATATGTATATATACATTAAAATATAGAGATGGATATAGATGGAGACATAGAAATATATAAGTATAAATGTAAGTATGAATATATATTAAGATATAAATGTAGAAATTGGCTATAGATGTAGATAAATATGAAAACAATGGTAAAACTATTCATATAAATATGGATATAGATATATATCTATGGATCTATGTTAAAAATGTATAATTGATATAGATATTAGATATAGGTTCAAAATGTCTATGGATATAGACATACATTTTTGGATTGACCCCTTTTTTCATGGTTAGNTGCACAGTGATTTCTACTATTACTGAAATTAATGATAGAAATATGTAGGTTTGATGTCTAAAATGTTAAGTATATTCTTCATATATGCATCATCTTATTCAGGAAGGAATCAAGAACATAGTTCAGTCTCAGCATTATATAACAAATGTTTGCTCTTTGTGTACCACTTAGAATTATTTGCCTTTTTAAGTATCGTTATCTCCATTTTTAGATACTATAGAACATTATTAATACTTCAATTCATTTCAAATGTTTTCTTTTTATGTAATATTAATTTGTATATGTTGAAAAACAGAATTTTATCCGCATTAATCTTCAAAGATGATGCATAATTATAGTTCACGTTGTTATGGATTAACTAAGTTCTATTTTGAAGACTTTTTCTCACATATTTCTCTGATCCTGATGTCTTTTTCTGCATGTATTCAAAAACTTTTGTTTCAGATTTAGACCTGGGTTTGGCTCACTTGCCTTGAAGAAGTAGTTTATTGGAATGCTATTATGGACCTCTGCGGTGGGGCCTCCCTGTGCCATCCATGTCGTTCCTTCATGGCTGATTCGCGGTATTTAATATCTCTGCTCTTTTGTTTGTAAAGGGTGTTCTTAGCGCCAAGGACTTCATTGCAAACCGTCTAGTTTGCATGTCAAACTCTCATTGTTTTTCTTCTGTTTCTCACTGCATCTTTTGAGATAGGATTCTCCAGAAAAAGCTCCAATCCACGTCTCCGAGTACTTAGCCGCGAGCCCAAGGTGACTGGTGATGCGGTTTGGGTCGCCATAGTTAGGAGACGTGTTTCTACACTTTGAGATGATTCGCTGACGTGGATTAGGACTTCACTGCCCGGGTTGCTCTGTATGACCGAAAGTGTCAAACCGCCGAGGCTGGAATTCCGTGCATTTGATAATAAATTTAGGGTCCATTGCTTCGTTAGTCACGAGTTTCACATTTTATTGGCTTAGGTGACTCAAATCGCAACTTATTGGCGGTACCTGTCCGTATTTGCAGCATGTAGCCCCGATCTTTGCACGCTTTCTCCTCACTCTCCAAATGCTGGTTTATAGATCTTCATTTTGGTCTCGAAACAGTATGTTAGCTCTTTTCTAGCCTGCCGATGTTTGAATGAACGAATATGTCTATAATATGTTATGGACACATTTTGGATGGAATCTTGAGCCTAATCTAGGTCAAACAGAGATCGCTTTTTGTACCGTCAAAGACAAAGAATCACGGAATGTTGTCATAGTTCCTGAAGGAGGCAATGAATAAAGCAAGGGAAAAAATAAAATTTGCTTCATTCCTTCAATCTATGCATGTTTTTTGTTTCTTTGAATTGTGAACAAACATTTGAAAAAATTCTATATCTGTATTCTTAGTTTTTAAAAAACATTGAAAAATGCTAGAATAAATTCGTAAATATGTTTCCAAATTTCAATGAAAACCGAGGTTGGAAAAACGGTAACAGTTTACACCCAACCAACACGTTTTAAGCCAGGACTAATAAGTTACAAAACAAATCACCTGGAACAATCAATTTTAAAGCTCATTTCTGATAAAGTAATGTACTCAAAACTGTTAAAGTAATAACTTATATTAGAGAATCCTTAAATCGCATTCATTGAGCAAGTTCACCCATGCGTTTTGTAGTTATACCCATACCCACAAACATTCCATCGTTTTGAGGATTTCTACGTACATTTTCCCATTTTCATGAAGAAACGTTATGATATCTCCATTTTGTATATGAAATAAGTAGTATTTGAGTTACAAATTCTCGTAGAGACAGATATTTTCCTTCTATTTTCCAGAATGTAAACTAGTTTTATTTCAAGTGTTTAACAATATAACTTTTTATAGACGAATACGTATTTATAATAATGGAATGTTAGATTATCTTTGTATGAACATTATTTACTTTTGTTATTTCAAGCTTTTAAATAGCTTGATAGTCATTAAATGAATCAGTTTATTAATGGAAGTGATGATGTTTTGTAATCTATACTTTTGATGCAATCAAATGAGGATGATGTACATTCTTAATTTATGCTTGAAAAAGTTGATGTAAAATACTTCATAAGCAACAGAGTTTAGATTTTATTGTCTTAGGTGATTCGGCTCGTGAATTATTAATGCTACTTGTTTGGTCACAACCCGTATTTGTAATAGAGAATATGGAGACATTTTGTAAACACGTTGGATTTTTCTATAACGTAAGGCATGAAAATGAAAGCTTTGTTCTAGTTTTAAGTTGTAAATCATCTAATTAAATTTTCATTCCCCATTGCATTATTTTCCTCCAGTCAAAAGGTTTAGGTTTTGTATGAAGTTGTACCATTCATAATTCAAACATGTAAGTTTCTCGTTCAAATTTGGAAACCTTTTAACAAAAATATTCTAGCATTTGCCTCTTTCCAAATGATTGCTCAAACTACAAAATAATGAAAATAATTCATGAATTAAAAAAATGACTTATAATTATTTTGAAACCTCGATGTATTCGTATCCTCTTTGAGGAGCCATTCGAATATTCCTTGATTCATTATTTCACACCATGCAAGAATCAATCTCATTTTAACCTAGATTAGTCTCAATTTCATTTCTAAAATGTGTCCGTCATATATTCTAGACATATTATTTCATGCAAAAATCCTCAGGCTAGGAAAAGAACCAGTCTATAAGTTTGAGACCACAATGAAGAACTGTAAACCGTTGGTAAGTTGAGTGAGGAGAAAGTGCGCAAAGGTGGGGACTACTTAATCCAAATACGTTTGTCACCGGACAGGTAGCACCGATAATTTGCAAGTNGAATAACCTCCGACAACAGAAAATGAAATGAGTGACTTCCAAAGCAATTGACCCATGAAATGAACCGTTCATTTTGGACGCCATTGAGGACTTAGCTTATTCATTTACTGTGCAAATTTCAGTCATTTCCAACTTAATGTACTACCACTTGAAATTGGCTAGAAAATGATTCTAAACTATTTTGCACAAGGCAAATACATGCTCCCATGTAGATCGTACACGGAAGGAAATTCCTCAAAGTTTGTGCACGCTCAAGTCTGTCATTGTCTAGTCACCATCTGTTGGACCGCTGGATATTCAAGAAACAAAACTAGCTGGAAGACATACCTTTCAAGTGAGTTTGCTCCACCAAATCAAGGATTCGAACATAGCAATTTGAATTAAAAGGGTAGGTATCAACCGGATCCTATTCCAGAACGGTCAAAAGTTGGTCCCCGGGTCATTGGAAAACGTTTTCCATGAAAACCTATATGAATCTTGGAAGGCAATACGATTCATAAAATGTTTTCCATACAGAAACATGTAAGGGAACTTTGTGTGTTGTAATGATTTTCCCACACGAATGGGTGTACATCAACAGTTTCACCAAGTACCTAAATGGACTCATAAAAGCTAACATGAAGCAGGTTATGTCAATGAACCTCAATAAATTTCTATGTTATGGGTGTTCATAAAGATGTGCTTTCTAAAAGTCCCTTTTGTATTTGGGCCCTGTGGGTCACATTACTCAACAAGAACTTACAACGACATTTACATGTTCATATTTTTCTTGAAATGTCAAACGTTTCTGCATCTGACCTAAAATCTAGTAATAAATTATGAGAGTTGTGTATCTCACTAACATAAAGAAGTGGCCAAAGATNATTTTTCAGAACAAGATTAAAACAAGAAAAGGAGGTTGTTTGCCCACCATTTCAATTTAACAGATTTCAGCATGGAAGGCAACATTGTTTTTTGAATTCACAGGTGTTTTAGAGAATGATACATTAGTTGGAAAACATGAGCTCATTCACGGTTAAAATGATCCAAAACCCGGCAAAGTCTAACATCATCTTTGTGGAAATCCGTATTGGTGTGCATATGAAAAAACAACCCCCATAGGGTGGCTTTTGTAATGTGAGTTTTCAATCACTCAATAAGGGAACGAAAGAACAGAGTCACCAATTTGGAATGAAAACACCAATTGAAGCATCTGGAAATGGAATGTTTCAGCACCAAACGTGTCACTTGGCATCAAAGTTGCACTCTGCGAGGACTGAAGCGGGTTAACCAACTTACTCCTGACACTTCACTTGCTGCTACTTGAGTTGAACAAGAAAGTGATCTTCAAAGTGACCAAGTGATCCTCAACGACCCTCACAGTTTCTAGAGATTGAGCGACCCAACAAGCAAAAGGGAGGCATAAAATGAGATTACAAGATCTTGGACAGGGTTATCCATCTCAACAAAATCTACACAAGGTGAAGAAAGCGTAGAAGAGCAATTTCTATTTATGTTGAGCCTTGCCAGTGGGGGAGACATGGTAATGCCTCTCTTGATAAAGAATGGAGGATTTAATGGTGTGGCATGAATGGTATCATTTTTCCTTCTTTCAAGTGAAGCGCAATATAATATGGATCTATCCAAGTTCCTGGGTCAAATGAATTTGAGAACAAGCAAATCAGGTTTTTAATGTCAAGGCTAGCAATGAGTTTTTCCCTGATCAGCCTCTCATCTAAGGGGCTTCTTATAAAAGCTTTTCCGAGTCCCTTGAGGATTATTCTTGACGTCAAAAGGAATGATAGAGGATCAATACCAGTGTACATAGTAAACTGGGGGTTGGGAAGAGCGATGAGTATGCTAGATATCTTCATTGACATGGTGTTGTTCAATGTGAAAATGGTCAACCATAAACTGAATAATAAGTATCCTTCTGACTTGCCAATGATTTAATGGCTAACCTTGTCTACTAGAGAACCAATTTTATTCTGCAATTCAGGAATAAAAAAAACTGATTGTGATATACTATGAGAGGCATGCGTAAGCTTCCTAGCATGCAGAAGCAATGCGACATGCAGAAGCATGGGAGACTCTGTACATTCCTTTACTAGGAAGAAGGGCAGGGACCAACAACTACAGATTCTCTTGCTTGTCTTTGTTACCAAACTCTTAGTTTGTACAACGTTTTTCTCTGTTGTAAGTCCATATATTCATTTTCGTGCATTATTATGCTTTCCTCATGTTAAAATGTTATGAAGGTACCTGTGAGAAGAATGGAGGGAGCTCTGCGAGTGATGGCAAGCAGAAGCACTGGGAAATGCAGAAGCATGGGAGACTGATGACGGGAGTGGCGAGCTATGAGACAATGTAAGGAGTTAGTCGTAGGAGCCTGGATAGAAGAGTTGCGGATTAAGGTAGAGCGGTGAGGTAGACAAGTGACCAGTGAGAAAGTTGGAGCTGGGCATGCCGGCTTGATGGGACGAGTAATGCGCAAAGGAGAGGTGAGTGAAGGAACAAGAGGGACAGAGTAAAGAGGTGTGAAGTGGAGAGCTGAGAGTGGATGACGATGGAATAATGATCGATGAGCGAGCAGAGCAAAGACACGCCGGCAAAGCCGTAGAACCAAAGGCGAATAGGACGGAGAGAGTGTTCTGGGTTCAACTCGAGGGAATGAACATCCTCCATTTTATACACGCGGAACAGGAAAAAATAGGAAGGCAATGACTTCTTTTTGCTAGTTGGACGCGGGGCGCACACGTTGTTCGGTATAAGCGGGTCATCTCTTAGAGACGTTTTTCAAGAACCTGAACCGTTATTAAAATCTTGGATACTTTCTGACTTTGTCTTGTCACATTATATTTCTAACATCCCCCGTGAATCTCACAAGAGTAGTGAGAATGACCTCTTATGCTCGTGGTAGTATTTTTCCTCCCACGTAGGAGAGTGTTCTACTCCACAGTGCATGAGCAGGTTGTTCCACACTTCCCCAAGGTCAGCATGGAATTCATCAACCAGCTTATGAATTTTGCATCTAAGGACTTTTTTGAGTCCTTCCCAGATATCTTAGTTGATTTGAGCCTCGAAGTGGGTTAGGGCTTTGTCTGAAACCTTTGGCTCTAGATAGGTCAGATGTACAAGAAGAACATCAGTGTGTTAGAAGAATGGTAGAAGCAAAGTAGGTGGCCGCTAATGCAGGGGAAGGAGCAGGAGCTTGTGCCAGTACAAGTTGATGAAGTAAGCAGAGACCAGCAAAACAATGCAGCAGTTAGTAGGAAACANGTAGAGCTGAGACAAGGCAGCGAAGCCGCGGAACCAACGGATTTCAGAATGAAAAAAGCTGTTCTGGGTTGACTAGGAGGGAATGAACATCCTCCGTTTATGTTAATACAATATGCCAAAGGGGGAGGAGCAATGGCTCCTTTGCTAGCCGGACGCGTCTGCGATGTGTGCATAGTTTCTTAGGAAGCGGCTTCGATCTAGTGCAGGAATTGTTCAGAGGAGAGCCGTTACCGCTTTGGTTTCTCCAAGGAGATGAATCTTATTGCGAAACCTGGTTTAATCCAAGAGATGGAGAGCCGCCTTAGTCGCTTATTTCTGACACCCCCCGTGGCTTTGACAAGATGTGAACGGGACAGCTGTGGTTGCTTCAGGCATGCCTGCTCTTCATACTTTTGTCTGTATCCAACACAACACTCTTTCTTTCATCCTCAAATCCAGGCAAAGCCGGCAAGGAGTATAGATCCAGAACCAGTGGAGGTGGTGCAGTCGGTACAGGCAGGGAGCAGAGGCATGCTTGCAGCAGGTTGGTCCACATCCTGTACAAGTCACCAGGATGAGCATGAATGTATGGGTGAAAGACTGGGTCTGATATGTGACACAAGTTCTTCCTGATTTCATGTTTCATCCTTGGGCTTGTTGATCTGGTAGCGCTGTCCGAAGGAGGTTGGAGTCCAGCTATAAACCCGGCGTGGTGTGCTAGCCTCAACCGGACGGTGTAGGCACCAACCGAAGGCAACGGCGACCAATGGGAGGCCGGTGCACACCTTTCGGGGGTTGTGGAAGTGTACAATTTTCTTGCGGGAGCACAAGAACACGTGTGGCACAGTGGGATTAAACTGTATTCTTATTCAAGTGTCAATGTACAAGAATACATATACATGATGACACATCCTAGGCGGCCCGAGGTCGCCAAGCCGTGTACGGCTCCGTATGGGCCTGGGATGAGCATTATTGCCTTAGCATCACGTAGCGCATCTTTCCAAATTTCTAACACACCAGAATAGCATCATTCCGTGGAGGAACGGCTGATATATGGCCGTTTCTGTGAACCATGGCAATCTGCCTCTGGCAGCACCACTAGCGGCGGTGACGGCCTCCCGAGGCGCCTTTTCTGGCAATAACGTATTGGGGCGCCATTCCAAAGTGCCCTTGGCCCTCAATGATCCTTGATTCATTTTATAACCGGGACCCAAGGCATAGTTCGACCTTGTTGGGGCTTCCTTGGTTCTTGGGGATGAATTCCCGTCACCTGTTTTTTCCTCGACCTGTCCAACCTTTGGCCGGGCTTATCTTCCTCAATTCTTGATGGATCGACCCAGTTCTTGGGTCAACCTTGTACGGTTTTTCCTTTTGATTCTAAATGCACAGTCATATTTTACATTCAAGGAAGCCTCAAGCCGTAATCAGTGCCGTTGGCACTGTCTGGCTTACACTACCCCCCCCCCCTCCCCTCAGGGAGGGAGCCGTCCTGATTCGCTCTTGGTACTCCCGGAAGATGGCATTCACCCCGGCAACGTGGAAGTTGTGGGCAGGCTCCCATGAGTTGTGCGCCGCATTGTAGCCCTTCCACGTGACCAAGTAGTCCCATCCACGGCCACGACGACGGTGGTCACGGATGGCCTCCACCTCAAACTCTTGCTCACCCTTGATGACCACCGGAGGGGGAGGCTGAAAACTGCGGCCAGGAAAATGCTCAGCCGGATCATGGCAGAGCTTGACCTTGGAGATGTGGAACATGTCGTGGACAGGCATAGAAGACGGAAGAGCCAACCGCGCCACCACAGGTGTCCGCATTTTGAGTACCTCAAACGGACAAAGCCACCGGGGTTTCAACTTGTCTGATCGGATCTCGGGGAGCTTGACGTGCGCGCTGTTGAGAAGCTCACGATCACCGACCTTGAGCATTGCATCTGCGCATCGACAAATTGCTTGCGCTTTCTGCTGATCTTATGCCTTTGCAAATGCATGCAGCGTTGCCACCGAAAGCTGCTTGAAGTCACGTGCGGTCGACTCCACCGTGGGCAGGTTGCTTGCGATGTGCAAACTGAGGGGCGTGGCGGGAACCGTCCCGTGCACCACCTCAAATGGCACCTTACCGGTGGAGGCGGATGTGGCAGAGTTGTACGCGAGTTCAGTGATCAGCAACCACTGGTCCCACGCCGTCTCATCCGGATAACCCACTTTACGGAGGAGCTGCTCCAGCGTCTGGTTTTTCTGCATCGTCTGTTCGTCAGTTTTGGGATGAAAACTGGTTGACAGTTGCACCTTTCTGCCGTACCACTCCATGAGTTCCTGCCAGAAAGTTTTCGTGAAGCGTGGGTCACGGACGCTCACAATGGATTATGGAACGCCATGGAGGCGCACCACGTGCTCAAGGAAGAGCTGAGTTGTGCCTTCCGTGCTCACCGTATCACACGTCACGATGAAATGCAACATCTTGCTGAAGCGATTACAGCCACCAACACTGCATTGTGACCTGCCGCTGTCTCCCGCATGCCCGTAATGAAGTCTGTGGAGATTTCTTGCCACAGCTACTCAGGGATGGGCAAGGGTTGGAGGAGACCCGGGGTCTTTGTCCTCCGTCCCTTGTGGCATTGGCACATGTCACAACTCCGGCAGAATTCAGCCACCTCTGACGACATGGTGGACCACCAAAAGAAGCAAGCCACTGTCTTCAATGTCTTTCGGTGGAGAAGTGACCGCTCGGGCCACTATCATGTCACTCCTCCAAAATCAGCTGCTGAAGCGCCGGCACCGCTGGAACCACTACCTGTTGCGTGCCGCGCCGTGGCCAATACAGCGCCTGGAAAAATATCTCCGAGCGTCATACTCCCCATGCGCCTCATATCCCTTCGTGAAGAGCTTCACAAAGAAGGCATCCTCTAGATGGTGAGAGACACGACCCGCATTATTAGGTCCGGTCGCCGTGAGAGTGCATTGGCTGGGTTGATGCGACCCGGCTGGTACACGATCTTGTAGTCAAAGTGCGACTCAATGTACTCCACACAACGCGCTTGCCGCCGACTCAGGTTCGGGTGCGTCTTGAAGTACTTCAACACGTGGTGGTCGGTGTAAACCTTACATTTTTGTGCCTCGAGGTACCACTGCCAGTTTTTAAAAGCTGCAACCACGGCAAACATCTCCTTGTCATGGTTGGTGTGGTTCAACTCCACCCCACGCAACTTGCGCGAGTAGTAGGCGACCGGCTGCGACCCGTTGCCAAAGTCCTGCGAAAGGATCCCACCAATGTATACGTCTCCATTTCAAACTCACAGCCATTTTTGGCCAAATTCCTACAAAAGGATTCCACCAATGGCCAGATTTTCAAAGGCTTCTTGTTCGCTAACTCCCCAACTCCACTCGCAATCTTTGCGAGTGAGATTGGAGAGTGGCAAAGACACTCCTGCATAGCCAAGGATGAACCTGCGGTAGTAGAGGCAAAAACCAAGGAACACTTACACATCATGCACACTACGCAATTTTGGCCACTCTTGCACAGCCGATACCTTGTGCGAGTCCATGGCTATCTGTCCACTGCCAATAATGTGTCCAAGGAATTGAACTTTCTCCACCACAAACTCACACTTGGAGAGATTTTCCAAAAAACTTCACCTTCCTCAAAATATCAAGGACCTTCTTCACATGCTTCTTATGCTCTTCCGCCGTCCTGCTATACACCAAGATGTCATCAAGATACACCACCACAAAGTCATCCAAGTAAGGCTTTGAGATGTTGTTCATCACCGCCATGAAGGTAGCCGGCGTATTGGTCAACCCAAAAGGTATCACGAGGACATCGTAGTGACCATAGCCGGTGGAAAAGGCCGTCTTTTCTACATCGTCTGCTGCAATGCGGATCTGGTGGTAGCCAGATTGGAGGTTGATCTTTGTGAAGAAGCGAGTCGCACCAAGTTGATCGAAGAGCTCCTCGGCTCAAGGAAGTGGATACCGGTTATTGATGGTCAACTCGCTCAACACCCGATAGTCAACGCACATGCGCATCTCCCCCATGTTCTTCTGCACAAACATAACAGGTGCAACGTAAGGAGACGAGGATGGGCGGATGAAGCCCTGCTCTTTCATCTCCGTTAGCTGCTTCTTGAGATCCTGCAGCTGCGTATTGCTCATGCGGTACGTTGCACAAACGGGCAGGCGTGCTCCATGTTTGAGGTCAATGTGATGGTCCACGTCTTGCTTTGGTGCCGGACCCGCCGGGAGGCTGTGGGGGAACACGTCCTCGAACTCCGTACACACATTGAAGGGCCCCTCGGGCACTGTGGCAAACTTGCCTTGGCCCCTTGGCTGCTTACGAGTTGCCCCTTGCGTCACAGCAGGTGCCACGTCCTCTGGTTCATCAAAACCATCCTCCACGTCTCACACGAATGCTAGAAAAATCTGCTCCTTCTTTTAAATTGCGCGCTTGAGCTATACCAAGTTCAGCATCAACGGCACCGATTCATCCTTGTGAGGTGCTGGTTGCTGCGACGCTTCGTCCCCGCAAGTCCCCTCCTTCAAGACCTCATCCTCAGACCGCGTAGGCAGGAGATACCCCTTGTCTCCGAGATTGACTGAAACGGTGCGCACCTTTCAATTGATGGTGGGGTTGTACTTGTGGAGGAAGTCATGACCGAGGATCACATCATAATCCTTCATCGGTTACACCAAGTACACGGTCGTTATATGAAGCTTCCCCACGCAAATGGAGAGGGGAAGGGCCAGGTACCCCACTTCAATCGTACCGTCCACTTGGTTAGCTGTCCGCTTCTTCCTCATGAGTACAAGGCCCCACTTCCAAGCACATTCCATACTCACAAAACTATGGTTGGTTCCACAATTCAGCAAGCTCCCCACCTTCCCCTTGATTTCTTGCACTTGCGCCTCCAAGAGAAGTGCAGACTGCTCCTCCTCATACCCTGAATCCCATGCCTTGACCTTTGAAACCCCCCTAAATGCCGCAAGGCGTTTGGGTGGGCGGTAAACAGGCGTTTTGGGTTACAAGGAGCCAAGAGTAACGCCATATACTCCGGGCTCTCCTCCTTTTCCGACTCCTTTGTTACTTTATCTGCTCTCTTTGTGGCTTGCTTCCCCTTCCCTTGCTTACCCTTGCCGTCGCCCTTCTTAGGACGCAATGTGGCCAGGCTTACCACCGTTCTAACACTTACACTGTTTGAATACTCTGATCTCCATGGGAGTGTCGTCCCTCTCAACCCGCTTGCTGTAACCACCCCAGAAGAGCTCTAGCTGTTTGCATGAGTCTGACATGCAAGTCGTACTGCTCTGCTATTGCAATCATCCCTAGCACGTCGTTGATGAGGTCGTGCATCACTGTCACAGTGCGGGCATCGTCCTTGAGGTCGTTGATGTAGTGAAAGCACAATTCATGGGAGTCAAAGCCACAATTGGTGACTATCTCACGAAACCTGTAGGTGTAGTCAGCGATACCGTCCTTTTAACGAAGCTGACACAGGTTGGCACGCGCGTTGTTCCTCACGTCACCCACAGTGAAGCGCTTGATGAACGACTCCGTGAACTCCTTCCAAGAGGTCGGCCATTTGAGGGTAGGGTCACCATTGCTGCATTTTGGAGCTGCTGGTGTTGAGATTCTAGTCACGGCTACAATGCCACTGACCATTGCTGCTCTACTGTTGTACAGATTGGACTACATCATATCGGCTCACCAATCCAATGATGCCCCTGTCAACAGGGTCACGGTGTAGCCGTGGCACTCCTTGTACCTTGAGGCATCCACACCAGAGATAGTGAAGTACAAATCCAGTTTGAGTATCAAAGCGTGTGGAGCTGGCCCATCCTTCTTTGATGGATCGAACGGCTATGGCTTAGGAGGGCTCTCGACGCCCATCACAGTTCCGTTTGTGGTGGCAACTTCCAGTAGTGCCGTCACAAATGATTCACGAGCTCTTGATTGAGGTACGTCTTTTGCTTCTCCAACAGATGAAACTTGGCCTGCATGTCGATGAGCAACTTCTACAATGTTGCGGCTACTGTTACTGTGCCTTGTGCGTTAAACGTCGCGGCCAATGAGGACGTATCGGATGAAGTCATCTCTCATCCCGTACAACTTCTTCCTCAACTGGTCCTCCGGTTACCGCCTTGTCACCGGAGTGCATGGTTGGCCTTGGGCATGGATCTGCCAAAAAGAGACAAAATGCGTACTGGTCTATGCTGACCAGGAGTTGTTGCCACGAAGATGATTGTGCCCTTGAGCCAAGGGTAGCTCTGATGCCAAGTGTAAACCGGACGCGGTGTCCTAGCCTCAACCGGATTGTGTAGGCACCAACATGCGGCAACAGCAACCAAGGGGAGGCGATTGCACACCTTAACGGGGATGTGGAGGCATAGGATTTTCTTGGAGGAGCACGAGAACACGCGTGGCACAGTGGGAGTAAACTAAACTTTTGTTCAAGTGTCAGCAGACAAGACTATATGTACATGATGACACATCCTAGGCAACCCGATTTGCCCAAGCCATGCACAGCTCTGCATGGGTATCAAATGAGCGTTATTGCCTCAGCATCACGTACCTCATCTTGCCAGCTTGCCAATGTACCAAGAATTACATTATTCCATGGAGGAACAACCGAGATATGGCTGTTTCCATGAATAATGGCAATCTGCCGCTGGCAGCACCATTAGCAGTGGTGAAGGCTGCCCAAAGCGTCCTTTCAGGCAATAACACATCGGAGTGCCATTCCAAAGTGCCCTTGGCCATCAATGATCCTTGATTCATCGGCTAACCGGGCCCCAAGGTGCACTTTGGTCTCTTTGGGTCTTCTCAGGGTCGAGCCTTGGTCCTTGGGGATGAATTCTTGTCACATGTTTTCCCCTCAGCCGGTCCTACCTTTGGCCAGGCGTAACTTACTCCATTCTTAATGGAATGATCTCGTTCTTTGTTTGATCTCACACAGTTTTTTATGTAGATTTGAAATCCATAGTCAGATTTTACATTCAAGTAAGCTTCAAGCTGTGATCAGTGCCGTTGGCACTGTCTGACTTACACAAGCATTGATAGATTATCCTTGGATGTAGACGGGCGTGTACATAGCGAAGAACTCTCTTGACCACTGGAATGCATTGGAGCGTCCTCTATATGAG
>SZWC01027298.1:3668-16062 GCA_023375785.1 Penium margaritaceum | reverse complement strand
TGAGAGAAAGCTGGAGTAGCGGAAATGGTAGGTGCAGGGGGCAGATTGTTGAAAAGTTGCCCCTCTGCATGCCCAAGTGCGGCGCTGAGCGGCGCCGACGAGCCTCCAGAAAAGAGGAAACTCCGCGCCGGGGGATCTGGCAACTTGAGGATTGCTTATGGATGATTTTCCCTTGAAGTTGAAGAGATATGGTCTTCCAAAGTTGGGGTATGCGTAGCGGCCCTGGGAGCTGGTTGCGACTCAAAATCCGGTGGATATTTGACCGGACCAAGTAACAAAGATACCATCTGAAGAAATTTCTCCGGAAGACCTGCCGAGGCGTCTGGTGGATAATCCACCTGATCAGGTGGATCATCCACCGGATCCTGTAGTGGAGGTTGTTACTGAGGAAATTGGCTAAAATCATGGCTCGGCATCTGAAAGTAAGTAGTACGTTTTGTTACTCGGGGAGCCGGTCAAGATTTTGACTACAGGTCCACCGACAGGTCTCAAACCTCGTCACACCCCATGACCAAAATCGACCCAGAAGTGGGGAAGGTGTGTGGAAATGGTGCAGGGAACCTCTACACCACGCGCAATAGGATCCGTGCCTTGGAAAAGGCACTTCAAATGTGAACGAAGGCGCCCAAGCGAGTGGTGGCGTCAGGCTTCTGTGGTGGGTGAGACTTGCGCTTTAGCAAGCGTAACTCTCTAAATGCTTGCTCACATGGCGTGCGGCGACCAGAAAACTCACGCTCGGTCTCAGATTTGCCCAAAACAAAAGACGTGAACGACTAGAGACAATCAGACAAACTTTCGGACTGCACGACGCGGATTCCTATAGACAGGTCAAAGTTCTCAGAAACTTCTAGAATGGAACAGTGGAGGTCAGGGCTGTTGGCCAAAATGCCATCGACTGAACTTCATGCAAATCCAAGGTCAATGCAAAGTGGGCCACAATTGTAATGACAAAATTACCCACTAGAGGAGTAAAGGGACTCATGAACATCGGGGAAGTGATACTTCCCCCCTTCTAGCCTCGACGTCCCTCCACGCTAACAGGCATAGCCCAGTGATGGCCAAAGTAGCTGTTCATTAGGTGATTGTCATTTTGAGGTTTGTCGTAGGGCTTGCTGTTGTTACCCACGGTGTCTTAGCTGTGTAATTTGAGGTCTGGTTAATCACCCGCACAAAGTACACTCACAGAAGAGTGTATCTTTTAGGGCCAAAATTTGGTTTCGAGGGCGAAGTCGAACTTCGCGAGCCATAAGAGCGATTCGCCGGTTCCACCAGCAAAACCCTCCTGTGAGCTCGCAAAATCCAGTGAAAGGTGTACATTTTGAAAAAAAAGGAAGGGAACCTGCCGACAAGTGCCCGAGCAAGGAAAAAAACAAAAATCAAGCCCCCTATTGTAACTAGGGGAGTTGTTGATGGTTTGGGGGGGGGTTGTAGGATGTGGCACATGCTATGATAGAAGAAAGAGGATCTGCCGGGCCCCGCTATGGAGGGGCCCGGCAGGTGCCCGGGCAATTGTTAAGATAAAACCCAAGCCCTCCAGTGTAACTAGGGGATTTGTCGGATATTGGGGGGGTTTGCGAGATGCGGTGTATGCGGAGATAGAAGAAAGTGGACCTGCTGGGACCCTCTATTGTGGGGCCCGGCAGGTATCCTGAAAAGTGAAAACATATAGCCCAAACCTCCTGGTGGAATGGAGGGTTTTCATCTGGTTATATGACCGGGAATGCTCAAAGAAAAAATCAAGCATAATCGGCCATTTTGCTTCTAGATGTCAGACGCAAGCGATCTTGCCCTCGAAGTATGTGAGGTCCGACTTTGAGGGGAAAGTCAGCACGTTTTTTCCAAACAAGCCATCTCGCCATGTACACTCAAGGTCGAGTGTTGTTTTTCAACCCAATTGACCATGATAGTGCAACTTGACCAAATACTTGATCATGTTTCTACAGCATTGATGTCCGAGGACATCTTCAATCACGTACTCCATATCCCCGTCTACTTGCACTAGAGGTGGAGGTGTGACATCTTTTCCCGTGGGAGTGTGAACTAGGGTCTCGGTAGTGTTTGAGTTTGTTGATGTAGAAGAGAGGATGAATCGCCATGCTATCAAGGAGACAATTTGGGTTTGCATTCACTCGATCTCAAATGGTCCTAACCACCATGGTTCTAGCTTTGCAAAGTCCTCTTCTTGGAGTTTGATGTTCGTGAAGCCGAGACGGATGCATTTGCCAACATTGAACTCGTCATTGTTGTGATGTCCATTGGCTGATCGCTTCATGGCTGCTTGAGGTTTTGCAAGGGTTTGTCGTGTTTCCTCCCGAACTCTTGTGAAGTCCCTACAGTGGAAACAAAAAACTACGTGGATGTTACTTTAACTCTGTAGTCTGCCCGCTATGGCGGGAGGTTTTATGTTCACCACTGTGAAAGGAATTTTACCAGTTCTGTTGGAAGTGGTGGAGTTGCATGGAGTTCAACGGTTGGTAGTGTGGCCTTCCAACCGGTGCACTGAGGCTCACATGCATTGCAAAGGAGTTGTTCAAGCATATGATTGGTCCACTCAGTTTTTCCATTGGTCTAAGGATGTATTGCTGTTGATATCTGGATCCACCTTTGGTAATTCATCATCAATTTGCACCACAAACGGGTAGTGAAGCGGCCATCTCTTTCGCTCATAATGGTACGTGGCACGCATTGCGGTTGCATGATTTGGTTTAGAGTTAGCCATACTGTTTCTTCTGTGGTGACATTGGTCTTCGTTGGGATGAATTCTGACATTTTTTTATCCACATTGACGACGACTGCTTCATTCCACTCGGGAGTGGCAGGCAGTCCTGTCACAAAATCTATGCTCATTTCGGCCCATGGTTCTGTCGGAAAGGGTAGTAGCTCAATCAGACTAGGTGGCCGTACGTGAATCATTCTCCACAACTATTGTCTTGCAGGAGAACAGCTGTGATAGCTCCATCAGATGCGTCGGTGGTCACCCTTGGATCTGCTCATTATAAGGCTGGTGTTGAGGTTAGAGATTTCCACAAAAGAATCAAATGCTTCTTGTTCTTTGTCCTCCCAATTCCAATCAGTGGTTTTCCAGGTGAGACTTGAGAGAGGTGCTGACACTAGTGCGCAGTGCTTCACAAATGGATGCTAGTAGTTACATAAACACAAAAACACGTGGACTTCCCGAAGATTTGCAGGCATTGACCAGTCAGTTTACTGCCTCTAATTTTTCCAGGTCCATGGTGATCCTTTTGCCGCCGATGATGTGGCCCAAAAACTTGATCGAATAGCATTGAATTCGCATTTCAAGAGTTTTTCAAAGAATCTCTCTCTTTCTCTTTGTAAACTCTCAATAAATTTTTACAGATTTCCATTGTGCTCTTCTGGGGTGCGGCTATGTACCATGACATCATCTAGGTACAGGCAAAAGATGTTGTTCATTGCCGGAACGAATATTGGGGGAGGGGGATTCTCTAGTCTGAACAATGTGATCGTGAACTCAAGGTGCCTGTATCTAGTGTAGAATGTTGTCTTCCCAATGTCCTTATTGCATACATAGATCTGATGATAGCTACGGCATAGGTCCAATTTGCTCAAATGTGGGCCTTGCACAGTTCCTTGAAAAGTTCATTTGCTCATGGGAGGGGGTAGCGGTTTTCATGGTAATGTCTTTCAACCCTCAGTATTCCACGCACATCGACATCTCTCAAGTTTTGTTTTTCATGAAAAAATGCAGGTGTCATGTAGGATGACGTGGAGGTTCCGATGAACCATATACGAAGCATCTCTTCAAGCTGCTTTTTGAGTTCGGTCTACTCGTGATCGCTCACCTAGTAGGTCCCTTTCATTGTCGGTCTGCTGCCTGGTTTCACTTCAATGTGGTGGTTGATGTTGCGCTACGGAGGTAGCTCTCGTGGCATTCTGTCAGGGAAACCCCCTCTAAACTCTCGATGAGTGATGTAAACTCCTCTGGTCTGACTACGAACTTCTCAGGAGTTGAGGCCATTCCTGTGTCCTCTGAAGCTATGATTTCTTTTACGTGGACTAGCCATGCTTGAGCTCAACATTTCAAGTGTTGATTGGTCACGTCTAGAGATATCCGTTTGTGTCTTGTTGCTACCACAGATTCCTCTGCTGCTTCCACCTCTGCTGCTTCTCGTAACCGCCATTGTGTCATAAGTCCCTGCATTAGAAGTAGGTGTTGTTGTCTACCATTAATGCTGACATAAACGGATGTGCTGCTCCTGTCCATCTACGCGTTTTGCCAGTACAAGACATCATGCCCGAGGATGATTTTCTAGTCACTCACTGGGCAAGTCATCTTGACCATTACATTGTGCATATCTCCGATTTATTGTCGGAGTGGTTCACGAAGCTAGAACATCTGCGGTAGTACGTAGATGGTTTTTCATTCAAACAACCCTGGTTTGGTCTGGAAATCTAGCGTCCAAACAATTTCGTTGCTGATGAAACAGTGAGAAGCTCCTCCATCCACTAGTGTTGGTATCGTTTTGCAATTTTTACATCCCCTCGGTTGTACTCATTGGAGTATCGCTGGTTTCTCATCCTTGTACCCTTAGTAGAAATTCAATATCTAAGGAGCCCTTGTCTGCGGTGATGTGATCCGCTTAGGTGGGCGATCGGTTGGCACAGAATTTCCTGACATGACAGGTGTTGAAGATTGCCCCTCTGCATGCCTGAGTGCGGCACTGGGAGGCGCCGACAAGCGGCCAGAGAGAGGAAATTCCTCGTCGATGGATCTGGCGACTTGATGATTGCTCTGATCCTACAATGAAGGATTGCCCCTGAAAGTTGACGCATTGCTTAATCCGGTGGAAGTTGTTTCACAAACATCAGACTTGTAACGAGGGAGATATGGGCTTCCAAAGTTGGGGTGTGCACAGCGGTTCTGGGAGCCGGCCGCGGTTCGACTTCTGGTGAATAATTCACCGGAACAAGTAACAAAATTCCATCTGGGGATTTTGCTCCGGAAGACCTGCCGAGGCCTCCGGTGGATGATCCGCCGGATTTCAGGAGTGCAGTTTGTTACTGAGGGACTTAGCCAAAATCCTGGCTCAGAGTCCGAAACTCAGAAGTACAGTTTGTTACTCGGGGACTTAGTCAAAAGTTCGACTGGAGGTCTGCGAACAGGTTTCGACCCACATCAATTCCCATCACCAAACTCGATAATTGACTCGTCAAAACAGACCCCAAAGGCATGAGGGGTGCCGCCACTACGCATAGGGACATGTGCGTCTCCTGAATGGCATCTTGATGGGTCCTTGATGTATGAGGGCGCCTCGGCGGGCGACGTGGTGCGCGCCGCCGACTGAGCGGCTCATTTGGGGTGTTGCGCTTCGGCTGACGTAGCGTAAGCTACGGTAATCCAACTCGTGCACAGTTTAGTGCATTGGAGAGCTCATGACTAGCCCTAAAAATGTATAAATCTTCCCATGTTAAAAAGCTAATGAAAAATCGCTTTCTTCCCTTTGCAAAAGTGGCTGTCTTGCAACTGTCTTCAACTCCCAGAAACATAGCGTGGGGCGACCATAAAGCTCGCTCTTAGACTCAGTACCACCCGCACAAAACATAACCGTGAACAACGAGTAGACCCGTCAGGCCATGTTGGAACCGCACCCCGGTTTCTGACAACAGGAGCCTCGACATTTACTCTTGTCCTTTGCTATTCCTCGACTCATCACTATTTTTCTGTGACGTCGTCCCCTTTTGGCTTGCTGTTGCCACTTTCAGCAGTCGTGCAAGATATGGCCCGACTTCCGACAAGTCCAATAGAGTTGTTGATCGAGGTCATTGATGGTGTCAATCTCTATCAACATGAGGTTTCCACCGGTAGTGAATTCCCTCTGCCATGATTTGAATTGTGGATTTGGGGTTGCCAGCCGTTGAATTCTTGCATACGAGCATTATAGTCAGTTTTGTTGATGCGGTCCGCTGCTTTAATGATTTGCAGTAGGTCAACCTCGATGCCAAAACCATCACGATTCCGTGATGGTTTTGGCACGGAAGATGTGATTCATTGTGGCTTGAAATTCTGCGGGAGTGTTGGCAAGACCAAAGCTAAGCATTCAGAACGAATAGTGTCTCGTATGTGTGAAAAACGTGTTTTTCACACATATGAGACACGGTTTTGGGAACATGTTCTTCAGTGATCGAAATCTGGTGATATCCTTGAGTCAGATTAAGGTAAGAGACGACCTTTGCACCTTGAATTTGGTCAAAGAGGTGCTCATTTTTTCACAAGGGATAATGGTTTTGGGTTGTCAAGGTGTTCGACACACTCTAGTCAAAACACAATCTTCAACCTGTATCCTTAAAACAAATAAGAAGGGAGCTCCAAATGGGAACAGTCCAATCCATCCCTTGGCCAAGGGATGGATTGGACTGATGTCCTTTCACTTGGCTTGAGTGGGATTGTGTCGCCAACTATCTGTTTTGGTAGTAAACCAGCCAGGTGTGAGCCAAAAACTTTACAAAAGTCTTCAAGGAGAGAGCTGACATTATTCGTGCGCGATGGTGGATCGTGGTCATCGACCTTACCAGTTTTTCCTAAGAACATATTGTGGCCATTGTGCAAGTGTTGTTTGACTTGAAGTGTCATAAGGACAAATTGTTCACTCTTGTGAGGGGGCTTTGAGCAATCCATAGGCAAAAGCATGATTGAACGCTTGCCTTTTGTGATCCAACTCACGTTCCGCTGGTACTCATTGAGCCACGAATCACCAAAAATGTCAAGATTCTTTGCCATATCAATGACAATGAAGTCAATGATTGTCATGAGAGTCCCCACCTTGAGCCTTTGTGACATGTGTGGATTGAATCGACCTCTCGGTTGTCACCAATGGTAACTTTTCCCTTACAAGGTATGCCTTTCATCGCAGATGCCGTACACGAGGGGCACTGATGAACTCGTCATCCACAGACATGCCAACTAAAACCTGCATGCGTGCCCTAGAAAGACGACTTGTGAGTTGGATTATCATCATTACATGTGAGGATTATGTGAACAACCTCTTTAGAGGCTTGGCCTGCAAGTAGTATATGCACAAGTGTTCTGTGCTATGCGTAGCTCAACGGTCATCCACTTGCTCCCACATGTGGTGTCTTTTACCATCCATTAAAGATTTCTCTCTCGAGATCTGAAACTATTAGAATTGCAACAGTCACTTGCGTGACTGAGTTCATCTTGTGGACTACGTTTGCCAATTCAAGTATGTTTTCAGCATCACTCATGTGGACACAGTTAAGCGAGTGTACTTTTTCAAGAGCTAATCATTGATGACATACAAGAGTGGAAAATGGCAAGATACAGATAGGGATTCATTGCTTGTGGTGGAGCAGAAAACAGTAGACAACAATCCTCGGTGAGGTCTTCCAACCATTTTACATCTTCGTTCAGAATCATGACAGGATGTTCAAAATCTAGTGATCTCTCCACCACAGCCCCTAGTCGTTGTCCACTATTGGCCACTAGAGGATTCAAAAACCCTTCCCACAACCTCCTAGTCCATGACCAACAGTGGCACCCTTAGCATTTGGGCGGTTTCCATGTCTCTCCTCCTACTTCTCCTTGCCTTCTTTATTGGTATTTCCACCAGCACGATCCTTCTGGCGCTTGCGACATTGAGACACATGGTGTTCAGTCTTCCCACAATAGTATCAAGTTAGGATGCCTATCTTGACCTTGTCGTCCGCATGCTCCTTGTGGTTGTCCTACGGCTTAGAAAGTCTATGGTTGCCCAATCCATGCCCTGACAGTTATGCTCATCATGCCGAGAACAATACTATGGCTTGTTCTTGCCGTGCGTATGATTCTTACCGTGATGTGTGTTCATTTCATACTCAACAGGCATGGAGTTTTACTTTACAAAGATGAAATCACGCAGCTCAGCATAACTCTTCCAAGGTTTGCATTGGAGATCCAACGTACAAGCAAGAGTGAAGGACTCTTTAGAAAGGCTGCGGTTGAGTCCTTCAATGATTTGCCGTATAAGGTGGTCGTCCTTGCTACTGACCTTGTCAAGTGTCTTTCCCAACCCTGGAGGTATTTCGTAAGCTTGTGGTCACCTTGGCATATTTTAGACAGACGCTTGGGCGCTTGCTGAGATATGGACTCCCTATAGTAGAAGTCCATAAGAATCGTGCACAGGTCTTCTTAGTGAGGTCTAGGGATGGAATGAGGCACCTTCACGTAGAGAACTTTCATCCGGTTTTTTACAACCGAGAATGCTACATTGACAAGGCAAGCTACTCTGACTGCGCTTCAACATGGTTGCTTGATTTATAGGCGCTCAAGCGAGAGCTCCAAGCATGGCTCCCAAGTTGCCAGGTCCTAGTGCTTTGGTAAGGTAAACTTGGGATAGTCATTTAAGCGCTTCAAGGCATTTGAAACATTAGCGCCAAAGCTACAAGGGTATCCTTTGATTATCGCTTTCTCAACCTGATAATGGTGACAAGCGCTGCTCGAGCTTGTCGACTGACCATCATTGATGTCAGGCTGTGGGCATCATCATGTGATGGATACTTAGCTGTGCAACCCTTGGATGGGTTGGTGGTATTAGGATTTTCGGCCATGCCAGTAGTCACCAGTATACCCATTGTGTTTAGCATGTTGTTCAATGCACCAAGATGAAGGTGTTGCTTGAAGATAAGCAAACTTTGGGTAAGCTGGTTACGCTCAAGTGCATAAAAGATATACTCGTATTCCTTCGCATCTTGGTAAAGGTTCATTGAATCAGCGATGTTCACTCATTCCTTTTCTGACCCCTGGCCTGCCTTAGACACAATGGTCATTTTGGCAGTCGTATTACATGTCTGTGTTCTTCCAGATATTCCTTACCCCAGGCAAGCCAACGGAGCATCCTAGGGTTCTAGGATTGGTGCGGGTGCTACGGTAGGTGACATGTCCCTCCTGCCACCACCAACTGGAATGCCATCTAGTTAGAATCCACGAGATTTTTGACCCGCATGTGGCTCAGGGCCATTGTTACCCTTCGTTAGGGCCAAAGTCCTCATAGCTTCCACCATGCATAGGTCAAGGATTCTGAGATACAATAGGTGGTTGACCGCGGCCAAGGCAACAACAGGTAAACCCTATTCAGAGGACCATCATCCTATTCACGTTGGGCCTCCGAGGAGAGTTGTTCATCATCTGCTCCAACGCCATCATCATCACCCTCTGGAACAATGGTGTCTAAGCCCATCACGTCGCCGTTGCCAGCAGTATTGGAAAAGCGAATCGGCCTTATTTCCTATACATGGAGTGGACAATGTCCTCTTGCTTCTTAAGGTCCCTTCACGGTATCCTTAGCCATAGAGCTCCCACCAAAGGGTGGATTGTAGTCGGACGTCATCTTTGCAAATGTGGTAGATGCCGCATGACAGGTGCATGTCCCAAAAGCGGTCTTCATTAGCGACATCAAGCAAGGAGAAACATTTTTTGATGTTCTTAGGCCAATCTCATTTGTTGGAGTTTTTGTAGGGCATCTTCCTGCTATGAAGATGGAAACACTACCACCCACCATGACTTTTCTTTAGGTTTTCTTCTTAGGGTTGTAGCTTGCTGCAGATGTGCTAGAAAACAACAAATCATTGTATGTCGTGAAATTTCATCTCAAGATTCCATAGCATGGAGCATTTCAGGAAGGGAGTTGCCTGCAACGGCTCTTTGACATTCGGGTAGTTTGTGGATCATCTGGCCTTCTATGGTAGTTATAGAACACGGAAGCTGGACGGGCGAGAGCAAACACGCCTATGGATTTTGTTGTACCCGTGAACCAATTGGAATGCTCCCTCAAAGTTACGTACAGAGGAGTGGCGGCAATAGCTTCCTAGCGGCAACTCAGCAGGTTCGAGTTTGTTCAAAGTCACCAAGGGTGACAACTAGCTCTAATACCAATGCAACACAGCAGGAGAACGGAGTGCGAGCCTCTCTAGGTGTTTGAGCCCTCGGGATCCCTTGATTGCACTTGGCAATAGCACAGGCTGGTCATGGAGATTAATTTTGTTGTAAAGTGGAATCTCTCTAAATGACCCCTCTCACAAGTATGCCCCGACCGTAGTGGAGACACGGAGGCCATTCTTGTAATAGGGCAACCAAGATGGTGGACGGGGGATATCATTTTATCTGTCCATTCTTATGATGGTGTGAAGCCGCTCGATTCTATTCATTTCCATCATTGATTCAATCCTTTAACTCTATTTTGTTATCCATGTGGAAAGCCTAGGTTTTCGGCATGGTTAGGGATGGGGAGGTGGTGGGAGAATGTCTTCATGCATTCGAGGGTAGTTTTCCACCTCTTGACGTCTCCTCATCCGATGGCGCGGCTAACATATTTTGAAAACGTGTTTTCCACGCCACCAATTACAGGTGGCACTCGGCTGGTTGGTCCAGTTAGAGCATGTGCGGGTGGTCCCTAGCGAGCCACCCCATCATGGCAAGTTGCCTTTTGATGGGGTTCCACATGGACGGGAGTCCCATCCAATGTCACATTTGGATCTTTCCCATTACGACTTTGTGGGTCCCATGGTGTCCATCGCATATATTCGTGATCAGCTTGCATTGTGCTAGTGGAGGTCACAAGACCTCAAGCCAAGACTGGATAGTACAAGGTACTATCTAGTCACCCCTCCGTTCATAGCAAGCTTTTGCAAAGCTTCTAGTTTTCAAGGCTATTTTTCATGAAATCTTCCTTGTCTTTAAGATGAATGAAGGTGGTAGAAATCCCCATTTTCCAAACAAAGGGCCTGGCAAATCATTCCAGGAATTATGGCGTCACTCTATGCGACGTAAGAAATGCACAAAGATTATGCTAAGATTCTTGTAACATGGACATCACAAAAACATGATACATATGTATTTTTCCTTCAAGAGTGTAGTAAACATGGAGTATAATGCTATTAAATCTCAGTGATGGGGCTTTCTTGTACTACATGATAAGAAGGCTTTGCTTCATCAAGTCTAAAAACGAGGGGCTTGACGTACATTTAGCAATCCAACCCCTACCTTGTATCACAACAGGGGTTTCAGGGCCTTCTTTTAATGTGGGAATCTTTCGAGCGCACGGTAGTAGGTATTGGAAGATCCCCTTTGAATGGAAGTGGAGTCCTAGGCCCTCACATACATTCCCTACCCGAATCACGTCAACCATCACACAAGCATTGACAGAGGTGTTTGCCATCGTTTCTGTCACACACCATGAATCATCATGTTGGCATCGCATGGCATGCGGTGCCAGCATGATGCACGAGGAAATAATTGTTGAAGATACAAACAAGGCTACCAACCCCTCTAAAACAACCAGCAAACCTCAAAAGAAAGATCTTCAACCATGTGATGATGTCATAGCCTCGAAGTGTGCTTGAACATTTTGAAATGGGAAAATTAATAACTGTGCTCAAATGAACAGTTTGTTGCAGCTGGCAGAAAGAGGGGGGCAAACTTCATTTGAAAAACTTAAACTAGGATTTCCTTGATGAATTCTTCAGAACGGAGCTTTGATTCATTTATTTATATAATAAAACCACTATGATGAGTTTTCAGACATCCATCATTGGGCCATTGACGGGCCAAATCCAACCTGAGGTTTCAAAGCAATCTTTTTTGTGCTATGAGGCTCATTAGTTCACTTTATTTGGTAAGGAATACTGTTAATTTAATCTAAGAGAACTTAAATTTTCGTTTCACCTAGTTTCTTAATGGTACATGAAGTCAGAATTTGTTGGTTTGTTTTAGGAGGGGTTCGGGAATGGGTTATGTTCTGTCGAACGAAAAAATGAACGTAACGTAATGGGGACATAGAGAAGTGAAGTTTTTGTTTCCTTCCCGAAGTTTTTTCTTTCCTTCATTGCGTTAAAGTTCTATGACCATTGTGTCTCGATTATGGGATCCGGTCACTGTCTTGCTGGGCGGTTAGGTTGCTCTTTCCTTTGAGCTGTGAGGCAAAAGGGCCAGAAAAATATTAACGACCTGTGGGATCAAACCTCGCTGTGAAGCTGCTCTGGAAGTATGTGGATACCCCTTCCCCCCGACTTCCTCCCGCCGGACAATCTCACAGCGCTGCCCTTCTTGCCTCGCCCACTGAGAGCAGAATGTTCTTTTCGACTTCAACGTCAGCCCTTCGGTAGACAGCCAGCTGCGTGGGCCGGCGCCCAGGAGGGGAGCTTAGGAGCAGCAGACACGAACAGGAGGGAAGTCGGGTGGCTCTTCCTCGATCGGCAGACGCGCAGGGGAGAGAAAGGGACGCGACAGCGGAAAATCAAGATGGTTGAGAAGGGCAAGGCTCGGAAAGAGGAGGTGGTGACGCGCGAGTACACCATCAACCTGCACAAGCGGCTGCATGGCGTGTGAGCATGTCTTCACCTATATCCTTGCCTGCCCATCAGC